>VZTA01027657.1:45949-86034 GCA_013398855.1 Mohoua ochrocephala
GCACCCAGTTTTAAAGACACAGAAAGGCACAGGAATCATGTCTGGGCATAGAGCCCATATAGGGGACACACATCATAAAGTCAGCCCAAGACAATATCGTACCTCTGTTTTTTACGAAAATGAGTTATTTGGCATCTTCCATTGACTGCAGCACTCCTCACCCTGGCGGCTAGCTGCAAGACCAGTCAGGAGTATCTCCAGTGATCCAGCTTCCACCTTCGTGGACTTTCAGTTCAACTGTTCCCCAGTTGTTATTTTGGACAGCAATCTACTAACAGCCACTGCTTTCCCACTGAGATTTGGAAATCCTTAGTAAAACCAGTCACCTCTGAATGAGCTATGAATCTGTGGGGATACTGATGCTTGAGCTAGAAGCAGATTTGGACAGGTAGTATTTAGTGATTCCCCTACAGTGGTTTGTGGTGCACTTTGAAGTCCAAACAGTTTGCAAAATCTTTGCTCTTGCCACATTTCATTTCCATTTGTTCCAGCTCTTTGTTTGAAACAGGTGGTTGGCCCGCTTACTTCAGCAGCGGTATTTCCCACTTCAGCTGCATCACTTTGTCTTTCCCAAGATATTTTGTAGAAGGGAAAGAGAAGGGAAGCATTAATTACACGATGGTAGAGGTACTCCTCTAACTCCAGGGTGTTTCAAGCACAGGCTGCTGACAGTGGGTGTTGTCCATGCCTCCTACAGGTTGCTGCCCTTCAGTATGATGCATGAGAGTTGGAGTATTCGCTTGCTCTTCCCGTGGTGGCTAACCACAGTGATTACATTGTCTTGGCTGTCTGAGCCAACATTCTGAGACATTTCAACACTTAAGTCATTGCACAGGGCAGATTCACTTTAAATCCTGCACTGCAGATCCTCCGAGTTGATTTTTTCGTAGGGTGTTGAAAAGACTCGGTGCTAGTTGTGATAATTCGTGACGATGACATTTATCCTTGGGAAACTGGGTTGAAGTTTCTGCTGTAGCTTGGAGAAGCCAAGAAAGCCTGAGCCAGTGATAGAGGAGAGCGTTTACAAAGCTGCCACCTTTATGAGCTGCCATGGCTGGTGCTGAGGAGCAGCCTTATAGCACACAAAAAAAGAGAGAAAGGGTGGATAAGATCTAGGTCCTCGCATCTCACGAGCACTAAGGATCCTCCAGCTGATCCTGCCCAGAAAAGCAGAAAGCCTCACTGCTTGGGGGAGTAAGGAGTAGAGAAATAAATGCAGTTTATACATGCTGCTAGTATTTCAGCTGGGAATCTGAAGTCAAATTGGGGTTTGGCACAGGTTTAGTGATGGTTACTAATTACAATTAACTATTATTGTCTGTTAAGTGCTGACAGACATAAAAGGGAGCAGTGCTACCCCCAAGCATGATAACAATCAAATCAATCAGCAGTTGTTACCAATAAGCCTCATCCCCAGGTGCTAAATTGCAGCTGAGGTGCAGATTTGGGCTTGATGAAGATCCTGCAGATAGTGCTTGGTTAGTGGTGGTAGGACGTAGGGGCCAGGAGAGTCCCTCATGCTTCTTTTGATAATACTAATACTATTTCTGCAGCACCTATAAGAATAAAATACCATTTCAAAGTGTCAGCCCTTTGGCTCCTCCCTAAAAATGTATTCAGGAAGAGATGTAAGCCAGTTAGCAAGGTAAATTTTTCCTCTTAGTACTTCAAATCGTAACAGTTATATGAAATAGAAAACTACAATAGGGAAGCTGACACAAAAGTTTGTCTTGATATTTCTAACATAAACTGTGTGGGCTTTTATCTGGTTGTTTGCTTTTGGTTTGTGGTTGTTTTTTTGGGTTGGTTTGTTTTGGTTTTTTTGCATTTAGGTTATTGTTTAGAGTTTTAAATCTTCTTTATAAAAACTGTATAAAAAATATTAGCAAACTGTAAAGCAAGTGCCATGGCAACATCAGTGTAACCATTAAGAAAATCCTTAAACTTCCTTAAGCCTTTAAATGACTTGTTACAAAGCAGTTTGGACTGTTATGTAAGTAACCGTAGTGACATTTGGTGCTTCTTCAGGTTAAAGCCCTCTGAATGCTCCCAACAGCCCTGAACTGCAGTTCAGATTGCTCTGTGGAGCTGCTTCCCTATGAAAACGCAGGCACTTACCACTGAATTGCTTTTCGACTGCTGGTGTTCGTTTCTCTCACTCTCCCATTCTGCAGACACCCCGTTTCTCTCAGGTGTTTAATAGGGACATTAATATACACCCAGCCATGTTGCAATTTACTGGAGCTGATGGGGAAATGGCCTCAGAGCTACACTTGCAAAATGGAGCTGTTTTATAACTTTCGTGATTGCTATTCTTGAAAACTTCACCTCTCCGAGAGTGCTGATAGACAATTTTCCCTTCCATTCATTCCTCTGCTTATCGTAATAGATACTTTGAGCACAGATCAGTGAACTGTAAATCTGAACAGACTCCTCAGCATTTCATACAGTAGGAGAGAAGCACCAGAGAATTCACATTTGTTACAAAGCTAAAATAAATTATCCCACAGATATCTCGCTAAGATGGATTTCAAGCTCCAGATCTTCAATATCAGAGCCAAAACAACTTAAGGCCAGGTTTTCTATCTGCCTGCTGCTACGCTTTGTGTAATAGACTTTAAATGGTGTGATACACTGGATGGCTGAATGGACCTGTGAAAGTCTCATTTAAATGAATTCCTGCAAACGCAGAGTGATGTTTAGTGGGTTGTGCATCCTGGATTCAGATGATGCCAGAGGGTAGAACCACCGTGTGTGTACAAACAGAGCCTCTGTGTAGGTATAAGGCACATCAGACTAATGGTGTGCCCAGAAATGTGTTCAGAGTTTAGCCAAAAGCCAAACCAGCTATTCATTAATGGAAAACTTTATTGTGGGTTTGACTTTGCTGCAGTTTCAAGCCACAGAGCAAGGTACGCTTAAGACAGGGTTGTGGCAAATGGTCTTTTACTATTGGTTCACCGCTTTTTTTGTACTAACCACTTTTGCAATTTGATGATATGACAGCAATGGCATTTGTTGTGAAAGTGAAGGTAGGTAATTTCATATTAGTGAAAACTGTATAGTTTAACTGTAAAAAACCTGTATATCCCTAAGTGTTTAGGATATGCTGTGATAACATCTAATTTTGTGTCATCACAGGCATTCAGCTTGCATATGTGCTGCTCCCCTTACACAATCTCTTTGACAGTGGCCTCACTGCTAACGAACAAGGCCTGTAGATGTTAATTTTCCTGGACTTTTTATGTAATCAGGTCTAGAGGATTTCAGTTCATCAGGTTCTCATTTGAACTGCCATGTACTTTTACACTCTGGAGTCTTACAGAAATGAGCAGAGACATGATCCAGAACTGCAGCAGTTCAGCTGTGTCGGGCTTTTTTCAGATATTCAGTAGACAAGAAGATTCATCTTTGTCATTTTAGCATTTTCTTATGAAACAATAATTTTTTTCCTCCTGGAACTCATTAGTAAAAACCCTCACTGGTCTGAATTGAAGATAAGAGTAGCTGAAGGCTTTTCAAATTGCTGAGACAAGTAGAGTTGGTAACCCCTGAACCTGAATAAAAGACAGACAGATGGGAATTCCTGGACCCAACCACCTACATGACCTTTCAGTCAAGTCAGAGAAAACTCTCCGAACAGTTTGGAGAGAGGAAGGGAAAGTTCATATTTCACAGCCGTGTCATGAACAGAAGAGGTTCCAAAGCGGTAGTGTGATTTCCTGCCTCTGACTCCTTTTTTACAGACAATATAATCCTCTGGATCAGCTTCTAACCACTTTAAAACTCCTGATCTAATTTCCCGCTGCCTTCTGCTTTGTCCCTTTATGCCAGTAGAAGTAGTTGTGAGACATTTTAGAAGAGCTCACATGGTCACACTTCATGCCCAGTTTGCCTCTGGTGGAGTTTAATGTAGAGGCAAGAGGGTAAAACCATCAAAGATTCAAATGTTGACCTGACAGAGGGATCTCAGAGGGGCAGCTGCAGCAGAGAGCAAGATGAGGACCTCTTTGCACAACAGAGCTCAGGCCACGTGAAGCCACTCCTGAGGCATCCAGCTGTGAGACAAGGGCAGGATGTAAATTGGTGGAGCTGCTCCAAGTCATGCTGGGATAGCTGATCGCAGACTGACTCGCTCAGGGGATTTGGGGGCTGCAGGGTGCATGCAAATCCTCTGTAAGGCTCAGCAGTGAAGAGCTCAGGCCAAAAAGCTTCGGTGCTGCTCTATAGTCTCTGCCTCTGTCCTCATTCAGCTCCCACAAGAATGCTTAAGCAGCAAAGCTTAAGCTTAATCGAGTTATGTGAGCCAATAAACTTCACTGCGTTCCTTTTTGCCCTACCACAGTTATATGCTTCTAAAATATTTTACTTAAAATCAAGGCAAGGGTTTTTACAGATTTCTTCGAGCACAGTCTCTCCCCTTCACCTCCTGAACTTGCTGCTCTGCAACTCAGGTGGACTCAGGACTGCCTGGTGTGTATGTCTGTGAGGAACATTGTGAACTGCACAGCTTTCACTTGACCTCAGGCTTCAGAAGGAACGTCAGGATCAGACTCTGAATACCTGAATTAAAGGCTTAACTTTGAAAAGCGCACCGTCAAAGTGGTCAGAAGGTCTGTGGGGTGCACAAAGCAGGTGGTTGTGCACTTAGACCCCTGTGCTGGCCTTCCATCTGTTGCCAGCAACCAAGGCTGACAGAAAGTGCTTGTGTTGCAGGTAAGGCCATGAAAAATAATCGTTCTTGTTAAAGTTCAGCTTTGCAGAAGCTGGCCTTTCCACTTCATTCACCCAGCTTCACAGTAATGAGGGAAACAGCGAGCTCTCCCTCTCACGATAACTGAGCTCACCCAGTTTCCCCCCTCTTGCAGTGTCTGCAGTCCTTGCTGTATTTTAAAAGCAGAACCCGTAACAACTACAAAGTCCTTAGAGAGGCAGGGCTTCAATTCTGTGGACACCAGTGACATTCTCAGGCATCTCTCTTGATCCCAGCCCGTGCTTCCCACCTCCTGGTGAGCACAGGAGGAACAGCTCGTGTCTCAAGGCAATGCAGCTCCCAGGCATCTTTCTTCATGATTCACACAGAAACTTTTAATTTATAGAATTGACGTATTAACTCCAGTGGCCTGAAAGAATAAATGAGTAATACTGTGGGGTCTTCCATTCAACAACGGGAATGTTTTCACCAAGATCTCTTTTTAATTGAAGCCATTTGTCATTTTGAATGTAGAATGTATTCATTAGAAAGCAGCACCTCGGAGGGGACTGGAGAGCTCAGGAGATTAGTAACAGGGTACAAAGCCTTTTGCCTCCAGGTTGCCAGTTTCGAATCTGGCCATGTCACTATTGATCAGAAGAAGTCATTATGGGCTGACAGATGTTTGGCTGCTTATATAGAAGTGACCTTGTCAGATTAGTCAAATTCTTTGTTAAGAGATATGTCCCTACTCTCACACACACACAAAAATCCTCATTAGCACCTTGTTGGTAGTCCTCGAAGCATCAGTAAGGACAGGGCAGGCTTGTTTATGCAAAATCAGAACAGAGGGATTTTTGAGCCATGTGAGGGTTGATTGAAACATTTTCAAAGCATCTTATGATGCACTTTGAAATTTCCAAGTTGATTCTGTGCTGCATAATTTAAAATGAACCCTTCTTAGAATATTTGCGGTGCTTTGATCAATATAAAATTTATTTTTTTAGGAATCTGAGAACTGAGGTTTTTCTTATAGCATCAGCAATATGTGTATTAGCAGTGAAGCATGTTCTTAGCAAAGAAAAAAAATCTGAAATATCTAAAAAAAAAAAAGAATGCTAATACTGCATACATTTTATTCAGTAACTTTCAGACTAAGGCTGAAAATGCTCTTAGTCCTGTGATGCATTTTGCAGATTTTGCTGACTGATACTTAGAGAACAGAAGAACCTTACAAAATCACCCCAGACACTTCAGTCTAGCCTGCAATAACTCATATCTGTAGTTTGGATTAAACCCCTGCTCCATGGACCACAATGGCCACCTATGGAGACAGCAGACATCTCCTTTCACAAGGCTCTGCTACCTCTTGAGCATAACCCATGGCTTTCAAAATCACCTAGGACAGGCACTTGGGAGAGTGTTCACGCAAATTTTCAAACACAGGCTCTTTAAGGGGCCCCTCTCCTGTGTGCCTTTGAAGACTCTATGAGGAAGATCATTCAGCTTGGGACAAGGCTTCCTCCACTAACCCCGAGCTGGGGCTCAAGGGAAATTTACCCAAGTGAAGGGGCTCTGACAGAGATGAAAACCTCTACACAAATAATCTTTATGAGAGATGCACCCCAATTGTTCTCTGAAACAGAGGAAAGAAAATGCCAGAAATCCAGTGGGAGCTCAATCTGCCATAGGGAAGAAAAGATTCGTTTTTTGTCAGCTCTGCAGCCCGTGTTGCAAATTGAGTTTGAGACACACAAAAATGCTTTGGGGTGTTCATACTTTTTACATCACCAGCAATGAATATCAAAGCTCAGTCAATAATGTTGGCGTGAAAAGTGCAGGCGACTTTGGTCTGCATTGTGAACAGAACAGGTAAAGTGTGTCTTGATTAGTGAGGTTGGTAGGCAGCCGTTTGTAATGTTGTGTTTTTGATTCCAGTCCAAATTCTGCTTTTAGAGGACTAAATCGGATTTTCACCTGAGCTGAACTTGCCTCTACACAGGAGTTTTGAACAAGGTCCTCTTTAAAACAATTATAATCTCTCTGCAATGGGAGGGTGGAGGGATTATAGGGTGTGAAAGCAATAAATAATAGCTTTGGGCTGCGCTGAGTTGTTCTGAGAAATGCCAAATCACTGGCACACCTTATTATATCTTTTAAGCAATCACAGCACGTGACTCCAGCTCTTTCTGTGTCAAGAACATTTGCTGTTAAATGCCGCAAGGACATGGGAAGGTGTGCCAAGGCTTCTGTGCACCTTCAGCTGTTCTCAAGGTGATGACTTAAAAATGGCAATTCAGCCTTTGCAGAGCACAGAACAGTGCATGCCATTCAAGTCTTGGGCAGAAAGATAAGAAAACATGTTGTATTTTAGAGTTGAGGATTATGAATTGGATCTCTGGGGGGTGAGTGGGGGGAAGAGTGAACACTTCATCTACCAAACTTGGCTGATTTGATTTTTCTTATCAGTGAGGAGATTTAACCTGCCTGATACACTATTTCTTTAAGGTCTAAGTAATATTGGTTCTGCAAGAAGTAATATTTCAGTATGTGTAGTTTAAAACCTGGCTTGCCTTAAGGTCACATCAGCCATAAGTAATACACACTGAGTACTTAGGATCTCACAAACGTGACCTTCTACTTGTGTCCCAGTAATGCAGAAGGCACCAGCCCAGAGCAGGCCTATGGATTTCACAGGCATCTAAAAGGCAAAATAAAAGGACAGATGTGTCTGTGTATTTTAATGGGGGGAAAAAAGGCAGAATCAACAAGAAGCTCTAAATTAGTTATTGTGGTGATGAATGCTGCATTATGGACCTGCATGTGAGCCTCAGGCTTTTATGGGCTTGTAATTACATTAGGAGATATTGCTTTGACCTAGACATAACTGTACAGGTTATTTACTATTATTCTTTTTCTTGAGAGAAATAAACCCCAATACAAATTCTTTCAAATACTGTATGCCAAACATACATATGACAACATAGAGAAGAGATTCCCTGATGAGCAAAGGAACTAAGATGGCAGTAGAAATCCATTTCAGGGCAGATCAGTGAATGGGAATATTGATGGTTTCATGAAGGCAATTTAACTTGTCTTTCTGTGATGGTGTAGCTAAACTGAAGTTTGTTCTGCCACTCTCTGTCACCAGTCTTCCCAGAGGCAGCGTGTCCTGATGGACTAAGGGAGCTTGGCCTATTTCAAGATAATGGGACAAATTAAGTCGAATCACCACTGGAGGCATTTTAGAACAACCTGGCCAACTTTTCTAGGTGGCCTCAAAGCATTGGCACAGCCCAGAAAAGCTGCTTAGCTGGGAGGTTGCAATAAAGCACTGTTCTAAAATAATCGTGAATGTTCATAAAGCGGATGAAAGCCTCCAAGTAGTACAGCCAAGCTGTATCAAAGGCTAAAGTAGCAAGACACATGATTTGTTTAAGACTTTCCCTCTATTTGCACTATTTTTTTTCTTTCTTGCAGAAAAAAATGGAAAAAATAACTTGAAACAAAAGGCTAAGAATTTTCCAAGGTCAAAATTAAAGACTTTAAAAGTCTTACAGAAGTGTAATATTACTGTTACAAAATACACATAGAGGATATCAGGATAAAAATTTAAAAAGAAAACAGAAGGAGTTAACGACAAATCCTTTTTAGTATTGTTTCAGCAAAGGTAGCCATGAAGCAAATTGAAAAACAGTGGATACAAAGGATTACCATTTCAAGGAAGAAAAGAAGAAACCTGTAACACAGCCTGGAAAGCACAGCTATTAAAGCAGGGAGAGTTTCTGAAGGTACAGGTAGACACTATGCTTCAGGAGATACTGACACACAGAAGGAAAAACTAAGCCTTTCAAAAAAACCCAAAGTGTGTGTGGGGGAAAACCTCCCCAAATCAACTGAGAATTTAAGTAGTGGGTGGTTTCACTTGCATTTCTCATTTGTCTCCCACCAGGTTTCCTTTTAATATCAATATATACTCTCCATATCCAAAGTGTAAAGGCCTGATTTTATTTTCTTGGTGATTTCTTCGCATTGCTGCAAGGCTTCCAAATAATGAGAAAGATGTAAAGTCTCTGTAGCATGAACTACAACTTCTTGAGGCATTGAAAGCTGTCAGTACGGCCAAGCTGGACTTGGCAGGGCAAGCAAAGGGAGAGGAAAAGAAAGCAGATATGATGCCCTTTCTCTAGCAGTTACTGTGTATTGCTGCTTTGGCCAGCGCTGGTTTAGCCTCTTTCTACTCCAGCTGCTCCCAAGAGCCTGTAGCGTCCCAGGGAACCTGTCCCCTTTGCCACGTGCTGTCCCTACTCCCTCACCCTTCCCAGGGGGAAGTCAACAAGAAGGCTTGGGCTGGTTGTCTCCAGGATCTGAATGGTGAAGTGCTCTTTGCACACACAAACACTTTCTTGAACCATGGCTGCAAACAACTAATCGCTCTTTAATCCTACTAACCTCTTTGCCTCAGCCGTATGGTGGGGTTGAAATTCCTGCTGATAAGATTAAGTGCTGTCTTGGATTGGGGCCTACATAAATAATAATGCTATTTCCACAGTTGCACTCATTAGACAGAAATGTAAAAAAAGGATGTCGGTCTTCCTGCTGTGGGATGTCAGCCAGCTGCTAATTGTTTGTGATCAGAAGGAAGTTCTCTTCTTGTCGTTCTTTAGGGATCTATGTGTGTCGATATAATTCCATTTTACACTTGCACTGAACTCAAGTGCATTCATCTACAGTGTTTGAGCTGGATTTTTACCTTTAGAACGCTGGATAGCTGTATGTAACTCCAGGTTGTATTAACCACAGGTTTTGTCTTTAGTTTTCTTATAAGGTTGTGTTTTTAATCTGAGTGGTACCTACAATAAAATCCTTTTGAATAGCCAAGACACTCACACCTCAGATTTAATTCCCTCGTTATAAAGCTGACGTGTTTTCCCCCTTGTCACACTGGCTGTGACTCACTGCTCCTTTCTGCCAACAAGAAATCCATTATGTTAATGTGAGTTTGAGAACTACAATGAAATTATTCCAGTAATCTTTTTATTTTAAAAACTTGTCAGCAAACACCACAGAGATAAAGTGTCTGTTATTTTACTGAACAATCTAAAAACAGCTGTTAGAGACTGAACAATGAATTTGTGCCTTTAATCTTCAGAGGTGCTCTGTGTCCTGTCACCAGCTTAGGCACAAAAAACTATGAAGCACAAGCCTAATTTTAGGCACACCTACAATTCTTCTGGAGTGATCGAATGCTTTGGTTGCTTTAGTTGTGTGTTGGCAGACCGAGGAGACCTTTGGATGCAACCAGCGGAGTCTGGAAAATCTTCCAAAGCAAATCACATACCGAGATAAAACCATCACTCATGCAGCATTTTAAAACTAAATGTTGAAACAAACCCATCTGTTTTCCCCTGAAAAAATAATGGATACAAAAAAGACCAAAGAGTGGCTTTCCACCTAACAAGCATCTCATGCAGAATAATAGAGGTGTGGCTGAAACCGCTCTTGACATACCGTATACGATAACTTGTGTGATACAGATATGTTGAGGTTCCCAGCACTTTTTGTCTGAATGCTTATTTTGAAAAAAATCTACTTCCCTGTAAATTTCTCTGCTGAGGGAGGGGGGGGGGGTTGGGAAAAGGGGGGAGGGTAGGAGCACTGATATCTCTCATTTTGCTAGAGGTGTGCAGAGATGGCTTTGAAAATGTGAGCCATGAATGGCTCTTATCACAAGAGGAATCTGGCTGGCTGGGGAGCAGTGCTTTGCCAAAGGAGCTATGTAGGGCACGCCTGCACGTATGTCAAATAACGCTCGTCTGTGATGCCGTTCCCCGTCGCGTGTGTCATGAGTTATCTTCACTGTTCCTCACTCTTGCACTGTTAAGAGGGAAATGCAAATTTCCTGATGTCTTCTTGAGGGCTATGGGGGGAAGAAAGTGAGGAAGGGAATCAAAGGGAATATATTATGGGTGACAGCAAGTATACTAAGTGAGAGACGGAGCAGAAACTGAAGATGTGGTTAATGAGGGCATGCGAGGGAAAGCAGCCCACCACACACACTAAACCCACAGCGGGGGGGAGGGTGGGGGGAGACTCTGAGGGAAAAGGACAAAATAGAGCTTGTCTGCTGATATTTCTGATACTGCAACCCTGCCCTTCCAAGAAAGCCGCACCCACTTGATGGCATAGTCAGAAGCCCTCTAATGCTTTTATTCCTCTTGATATGCTCCCTATCCAGAGCAGAGGTTCTCTCTCCCTTTCCCAAACCTCTGCTACCTTCCTGCTCTCCAACACTGATACTAAAAACACCAAAGCTTGGTGCCATTTCAACATTGCAAAATGAACTGCTTATATCTGCAATGACTTCTTTCAGTTTTCAGTTCTTTATTACTGTATCTTTTAATATTTTCAGAATGAAATGTCTTTGGTTTCCAAAAAAAAAAAAAGAACTTCCAAGTGAAATAATTGTCTTCCTAGAATATTTCTTTCCCAGGGATTTCAAAACCACCATGTTCCATTGTAACTCATCTTGACGCCAAGGCAGATTTTGAGTTATTTTAAGCCTTTGCCAAATAATATTTTCATCCTTTTGCCAGGTCTGGTTTAGACTTGTAGCAAGACAGAAGCAGAACAGATCTTGTATGATGCATTCATCCCTACCACTCTTACACAAGACTTGTAAACAAGAGCATGTGTCCTCATCTTGGCCTGTATCTTCATTTCTCTGATGGTTTTGTTTATTTCTGTTGCATTATTATCCCAGCCCTGCTTTTTCTCTTTCCCTAGAGGCACAAAAAGCACACAGAAACAGCAAAATATCACAATTCTGCCATTCTTATGGTAGGTAGTTTTGGAAATGCTTGGTCCCACTGCTCTGCAATTATTATCATACTAATGCAAAATTTCCAGACCTCTTGATTTATCTATTTGTGCTGTGTGTGTGTGTGTGTGTGTATATATATATATAAGCACACACATAACCCCAATCATTCTTTGTATTTAACTAGTATTGGCATTCTTTCATCTATGATTAAGATGATCTTTCATGATCAATAGAGTCTCTAGTGAACGTTTTACACACACTGTCTTATTAGCATCTCTCCTCAGAGGTCTTGCCTTTGTAAGACCTCCACTCCATTGCATTTAGGACTCCTTCAAAATACTCTGAAATTGTAAGATGTCCAACCAAGACTGCCAAAATTATCTGCATAAGAATTATTATCATGATGAAGATGGAAAACTAGATGTATAGCACATACTACTATTTTTTTGTCTTAGGAAAATTGCTTTAAATTTTGAGTTCTCCACAGAAATTTTGATGTTTGAATATCCTGAACATGTTGCAAAGAAGGAAGACTCAAATATTTTAGAATCAGGACAGATGCAATGCCTGGATGTAGGGACTTTCAAAAACATAAGGGGAAGTTCTAGTGGGTTCATTCATTGTACCACATTCAGGGATGTGTTAGTTATTGCTGAGTGGTGCTTGCACAGCGTCAAAGCCTTTTCTGCTCCTTGTACCACCCGGCCAGTGAGGGGTTGGGGTGCACAAGGGGCTGGGAGGGGATATAGCCAGGACAGCTGACTCCAACTGCCCCAAGGGATATTCCATCCCATATGGCGTCATTCCAGTATAGAAAGCTGGGGGAAGAAGGAGGAAGGGGGGATGTTTGGAGTGATGGCGTTTGTCTTCCCAAGTCACTGTTGGATGTGATGGGGCTCTGCCTTCCAGGGGATGACTGAACACCTGCCTGCCCATGGGAAGTGGTGACTGAATGCCTTGTTTTGCTTTGCTTGTGCACACAGCTTCTGCTTTACCTATTTTTAACCATCTTTATGTCAACCCATGAGTTTTCTCACTTTTACTCTTCCAGTTCTCTCCCCCATCCCACCAATGGGACAGTGAGCAAGTGGCTGTCTGGTGCTCACTTGCCATCTGGGGTTAAATCACAACAATGCTGAAAAGAGTCTAATACATAAATCCTCTCTAAGTTTTATTTTTAAAATGTCTAGTGACACTTTGCTTTCAGATCAGGTAGCATGTGTCAGTGAAAGCTCTTTTTTTTCCCCCCTCTAGTAAGAAAAGTAATCTTTGAGATTGTGTTTGACAGCACTTCTGACAAAAAAAGAAGACAGGTCAGTTGAAATGAGTTAGTATTTCAACAGAGAAACAATACAATCATTTTATCAGGAGACTGTCTGAAAAATAAAAGGCGTGTTGGGAAGGAAGGAAGAGCTCCTTAGATGAACACATTTTTGAAGAGCAGTCATTCATTTGAAATATTACAGACTTAAATGAGCACACTTCTCTTAGTCTGATAAGAAATGAGTTTTTGCTTTGTAACCTTTTTAACACATACAAAATGAAATTATTAGATTATTTTTTAAAAAGGCTCAAATAATAAGAACTATATAATTTTTATCCACTTGTCCAATCCCAGAAAGTTCATGCTTCACATAAAGCTAAGATTAAACTAACCTGAGACTTCTGGAAGGATGAAATCTGTTTTCACAAGCAGCCTCCTGCATTACAGGGAAATCTACACTGTAGGAAAAGCCAAAATCCAAAGACAAACCACCCTGCAGTTCTAGCAGCCTTACCCTGCTGGGGACTCATGGTAGCTACCTACACTTTCTTCTCTGTAAACACATAACTGGATTAGAAGGACTGTGAGGGTGATGATTTGATTTGCCTCTTGCCAACAGCAGAATGTCTTGCTGCCTTATTTTTAATAAAGTTTATAAAAGAAAAAGCATTTATACAAGTAGTTTCCCAGGCAGTGCATAAAAATCTTTTGAATTTAAATATTGAGATGCTAGGAAATATGATTGCTAACTGGAACATAAAGAAGTTAATAATTTTTTAATCCTCTTTTAATGCAGAAATACATGAATTTGAATAGAAATGTCTTCCTAGCTAAGGAATTGTCCCCTTTCTAATTAGCAATCACAAATCTGTCTATCAATTCCACATATAAAATAACTGTGAAGCTAGAAAGCAGCCTTGTCATTCCCACTTTCATTTGTGCATTTCTAATTTTAATGCAGAAAACCCTTTGTGTGAAAATCACTATAACCAGCATCAACATATTTTTCTTTTTTCAACAGTATAAACCCATGCCCACAGAAACAGCAGTTTTGGAATTCACTTATGATGTGTGTCAAGAACTGCAGCTGTTTTGCAGAGTATTACTGAAAGAAACAATTACCAGTCACTTTCTACTTCTTCTACTGTGTTTTACCTTGATCAGAAGCTAATGGCTTCCGCTATGGACACAGGGGAGGATAAATCCTCTTCAAAACAAATAACCCTCATTTTAATTCTTCTGTAGTAACAATGTATTTATGGATCTAGTTCATTCCTTCCCTTTTGGGAAATGCGTGTTGCAGAACACGGCCGCTCCTGTGCATTGGATACCACCAAGTTCCAAACAGAGAGCTTGAGAAGGTGGAAACACCAAATTCAGAGGGTATCAGTCCTGAAAACTTCAGAGTGATACGGTCCAGGCTGAGCAAAGCACATGCTTAACCATGAGCAGCTTCAGAATCACGTGGCGGATAAGAGAGCAACTTCTGCACTTAAAATTTTATCACCCATTGAAGTGATTTTTTGGACAAAGTCCAGACTGTCTCCAATTTGCAGGACTGAGTGCCCCACAGGACCTGTTCAGGTCTGAATGCAAGCTCTCTGAAGGCAAGGAAACAGTGTCTGAGTGTTCATGGACACTGTTCTGTGCACCACCCCTTGAACTGGACCCTGTCATGGCAGCAAATTTTTTAGCTTTACTGAAAATTTTGTAGCTTGAAAATTTGAACAATTATGGAGACTTCAACACACTTTTATTATTCCCATCACTTAACTAAAATGTCTTCCTAAAGTTTCCATAATATTATTCCATTACTTGTCAACTGTTTCTTCCCCATTATCTAGGTCCTCATTAATGCATAGTCTCTCATACCTCTTCATCATTTTCCTCTTCTGGGTGACTGATATAAGACAACAGGTCATTAACCCCACCATTATAAAATTCTTGTTAATTTGCTTATCCCCCTCATTTTTCAGTGGTCCTACTTTCCCCTGGTTCTTCTTTTATGCCTGCTGCATTAAACAGGGGTTTATTATCACCCTTAGCTTTGTTAGCTAGCAATAGCTCATTGCCTTTCTCCACCTTGTCTTGTTTACTGCTGGTTATTTTCTGCTCTGTTCTTGTTTTCCCTCCCATTTCAGGTCTTTCTCTTCCTTGCAACTCTCTGTGAAGCAACGATACATGTATGTTTTTAGTCACCCACCTGTGGTACGGTGGTTCTTTTCCTTTCTTTGGTGGCTCTGAAAGTATGGAGGAAAGACGAGGTGTGCCCTGGGCACATTCCTCTGCAGATCTCCCTCACTCTTCCACCTGTCTCCCTTTGGAGAGGTCCAGAGCACTTTAGCCTCAGGACGAAGTTGTTTCTACTATTGACAAAATATGAACTCAATTCATTATTTCTGCTGAAAACGAGTTCATGTTATAAATCAAGCACTGCAAAGATGAGATTTCAGAAGAGGTGCATTTATGCTGGAAGGAGGAAAGAAGAAATTCCCATCAATATCTGTCACTACTTTTGGCATGCCACGTTTGGTGGCATATTACATGGTGCTGCACAAGTTCCTTCTATGAAACACCTGCTTCTCCTTCAGGTTAAACTGCAAAGCTGCCATTAGTTTCAACGTGACAGGAAGGTCTTGTGAGCTTTGCTGCTGGTGGAGTCCCCTCTGGAAAGCTAGTGCTCTTCCTCAAGCTCTGCCACCACACCATCCCATCAAACAGGTACGAGGTTCTGTCTCCCTTCACCCTGTAATTTCACACGCCCTTTCCTGTAAGTGCAAATGGCTGAATTATTGCCTTCCAATATGTGTTAACTGAGTACCAGTGACAGGTGCTGCAAAACACACACGGTGCAGAACTGCAGCTGCCAAAGCCTCCTGGCAGATTGGTCCCTTCGGTGCTGCTAATTCTTTGCTGTTAACCTGAGTGATCAGACTGAAATCTGGAAAAGGAGCCCAGCCTACATCCCTCAAAAGAAATCTCCTTTACCCTCCCCTGATCTCCTACATCTGAAAGATTTCCAGCCAAGGTGCTGCCATCTGTGCTCACAAGAGGGAGGAGATTCTGTAGCTTACCATCTTTTGTATTCGTTCATGTAATCCCTATTTACGTGACCAAAACACTAGGATTAGAAGAAATACACAAAAGTATTCCCAAAAGAAATGGCATAAGCAATTCTATTGCTTATTTCCCAGGAGCTCTCATCATGTTAAAACCTCCCAATCTCGAAAATTAGTAGCTGGGGAAGAACAGATCATAAAAGAGCGAACTAAGAAAAAAACCCCACAACCGAAATGGAAGAAAAACCCACAAGCGTACAGCTGTATCAGCTGGATCTGTGCTCTGGACCAGCTTCTGCTACTTCAATATGTATTACTGGCAAAGATTTCTGAGTGTTGTATTTATTCAGAGAGTTGCTCTCAGTCAAATTACTGGCTAAAGTCCAAGTAGGTAAATTCTGGTTCCTTTAACTCTTGAATGTACCCATTTCAAAGCACTTACTCTACTTTCTGCTGTATTTTTCTCTGCTAATTAATACCTTTCTATGACAGGACCCTGAAAATCCAAAACATGAGCTATACAACCAAATAAGAAACCACAGCTTGCAGTCCTTGGCTCCAGGCCATGCCATCCCTCCATACAGATCCAGACAGGCACAGGTGTCCATCATCACACATGTTGGATCGTAACCTAAACTGAGGGAAGATTGCAAGAGGCCAAAATGTAACTTGGAGCTTGGGATTAATGATAAATATACAAAGCTCAGTTGCCTAAACTGAGGTAAGGAGGCTACATGGATTTCTAGCGGACATCTCATGCCAGAAGCCCATTCCCAGGAATGTATTGGCAAACATAGGTTTACCTGGTCTGTGGGTATGTGGATTGCAAAGAATGAGGAGTCACCCAGTTTTTCTCTGTAAATCTGTACACTTGGAAAAAGACATAGGAAACATGGCAACCATCTCCCCATCATTCTCTGTCTCTTCTAAGTGTTTCCATGCTGATGGCTGGAAACATAGACCAAAGACACTCAAATACACCTGGAGTTCTCTTCACTGCAACAACTGCACTTTTGCCTCCACCGGTGCAAGCATGCTGCAAAGAAACATGCATAAAATAAAGAATAGCCCCCTCCCAAAACTTGAAAACCCCGTGAAGTTGATGTTTCTGTAACACTTGTGTTCATCGTTCGCAGAGTGCCTCAATCAGCACGGTAACCTGGGGTGTGCAGACAGCTCGTTAACACATTAGTTGTCATGGGGAATATAATTCTAGCTCCCGTTTCTGGCAAATTAAATTTTATAATTAGGTATGCTCTTCAACACATTATGTCCATCAGAATCAGATAATAATTTTGTTTTGCATAGTCTTGTCAGTAGACCTCAACCATGTAGAGGAAATCCATGTAGAGAAAAATTTAGAGAAAATATACTCCATAGAACACCAAACAGTTTTGGAGAAATTGGCCACATGAAAGATTTTGACCCAGAGCTCCCACACTGTGTTGTCTCTTATCAGAAATGTGTCCTGCTCTTTTAATTTTTCTGGAGAGTGCCACAACTATGACATGGCTGCTCTTTTCTTATAACAGGATCATTATTTGCTTAATCCTCTCATTGCTAATTTGTTTCCTGCTTCATTCTCTTTTTTTTTCTTTTTTTTAAAAGGGAGATCTATTTGCAAATACAAGGTTTCCTCTCAGACCTATTAACAACTCCCACATTGCCCCTTGACTTTCTATCTCAGCATGGGTCTTAATCTGACCTAAGATACCATATCTTGCCACTGTAGATAGGTGGCTAATAAGCTATAAAAACCTAGATATTTTAAGAGTTATGTATTGCTTCTGAACAGATGCGACAAGATAATATTTAATCACTGTAGCATTCTTGACATCCACTGGGCTAAATGTCTAAAACCCACCACTCGTATCAGAAATGCATGATTGCAAAAGAGAAAGGGAAAAAAAAAGATTGTTTGCCTTTTTCTTTGACTGCTGTGGAAACAGACGCGCAGCTGTTCTTTTTCATTACTGTGTTGCAGACTGAGCACAGTATTCATTGTTGAGTAAAATAATTGCAGAAAAAAAGGAGAGATGAAAAGAGAAGAAAGACTTGTTTAATTAAGATAATTTGTTTGGAACTGAGAAATCTGTAATCCTTCCGTCCATGCCTATTGTTCACTTGCACTATATTTGCTTCCCCATAGCTGAGAATAATCTTGCAGGCTTTTTTCCGTCAGAGAAAACTGGAAGTTCTATTAATTTTGCATTTATGGTGTGTATTCTTCTATGCCCCTTCTCAGATGGCATTGCCATGTTACTTGGCTACTAAGAAGCAGTATTTGATGCAGGAATGGAGTGGGGGCAGGGCAGGGAATTGACTTTTTCAATCCCTGACCATGCAACCACATCTGGAATTGTTGGGATGTCTGTAATAAATCCCATCTTCTTATCCTCCATATGAAATATAACTCAACTAATGACCATATGGAGCAGACTAAAGTAAGCAGTCTAATTTACTAAAGACGGGGAAAAAAAGGAAATGTCTTGCTTAATTAACAAGGGCAGAAATGCAGCAACAGACAGTATAACAGGAGGACCATGTTTAAGGCACCTCCAATCAAATGTTTTAATGGCATACAAGACCCAAGGGAGCTCTGAAAACGGCTGGCACTTCTAACATGCTTGTAACATGGCTTTGCTTTTAAAAGCCTTTTGGGTAATAACAGTTTTGAAAATGATCAGTTATTAGGAATATCTTGATTTTTCTGTCTGTCCCACTTGCAATGCCTACAAAGGGGATGCTGTTTATGACTCCACACAGTAATTACATAATGATGGCGAGGCAGAGCAAGACACACTCTCAAACAATCAAGGCACCCTGGCCTTGATTGGAGGAGGATACAGCCTGAGCCAAAGGACAGGGCAAATCCAGCGCCTGCTTGTTCCCGAGTGATACTCAAGAAGCATTATCTCACCTGGGACAGCAGTCTTTCATCATCTTAGCAGCTGTAAAAGCAACTTTCAAACGCCATCCTTGGCCTGCGTGGGCGGTGGTCCATCATGTACTGTGCGTCCTTGCTTTTGATTTCCCTATCCAACCCAGGCAATTCCTTTGATTACTACTGCAGCCCTCAGAAGCCTTTTGTTTTCTCATATATTCAAATTAGTCCTGTGGATGACTGCTGCATGAAAGGCTATGGAGTGTGTTTTTCCCGTTAAAGCAATAGTTTTTAACTGATTCTTTTTCCACAGCTGCTGTGAACCTTGTGAAGTATGCTCTACAAACACACAGAAAAAGGCATTTCTTTTTCAGGGAAAGCTTTCTGTCTGAGATTCAAAGCAGGAGAGAAGTGATTTGTATAAACCTAGAGAGACAGTGAATATGATTTTAAAAATTTAAGAAATTTTAAATTGGAAGGGATTTTTGCTGCTTTTTTTCTTTCTCAAGATAAATGTAACAATGGGAAACTAGTGAAACCTGAAACATTTCAGATTTTTTGTTTTTACCTATGACCCTTGAACCTTTCAAAACACAGGATACAACATACAGTATTTCTTTGTATTCCTTTCAGCCTCACTGCCATCCCAGCTTCGAAACCATTTTCTGTGTTGTCACATATATGACGCTGGATGACTTGGATTATGTATAGCAAAATGTAATTAAAGACACATATTGCACGGGAGAGGTAGAGTCACCAAGGAAAAGAAGATTTGCCAACCCTGAAATGAGGATTAAGGAAGAAGGAGGTTTGCAGAGACTTGAATACATTAATTTTCCTAACAGCTTACATAGCAATTCAGTGACTTCTATTGTGTAGAGTGTAGTTAGCACCTTCCCTGACCTGAAATCAAGAAGAAAGGGTGTACCTGTGTGGAGTCAGATGAAAGAATATGTTATTTCAGAGTCAAAGAACAAATATCCTACTCTTGAAAAGAAAAGCTGAGAGATTGTAACCAAGGATTAAAGTGGCTAGGTCACCGAGGAAAAAACCTGTTCCATCTCATCCTTTGGGACTGCAGTTAAGTGACAATTAAATGGTCAATGAGATTATTTTCCCAAATCACATTGTTTCACAGAGCTTGTTGGACTTTTCTTGCCTTGGACTCATGATGAACTAGATCCAGAAATAAGACAGAAATATCATACCAGTGTTATCTCTGAGCTGTTCAGTCTCAACTCTTAAACCAGCCTCACTGGTTACACAAAGAACAGAAACGTTCTGTGCGAACAGAATCTGTAACAGAAGCAAAATATGATTTAGGACCTATGCTGGAATAGGGAGGTATGTTCTCTGTTACTCTCCATCATATGTGTCTGTCAATCAATTTGCATATTTTATACATCTTTTGAACTCCTGTATTTGTGTTATACTATAAACTTTGCCAGCAGGATAATGAAATACGTGCAAAGGCACAGAGGGAAAAATCACACGACTACAATGTGATGATTTTCATTATTTTAATGATTAATTATTTAAATCTCTGTTGCTTTACTTACAGTTATATTAGACCTATGAACAAAGAAACAAAAGCAGAGATGACGTGCTGATCAGAAGATTAAGTGTGGCAGCACAAACATTTACGCCAGCCCAGAAGCTACTGAGCTGATGATACATTACTGAGCAGCAAATACACAGAAAAAGGCACAAACCACCATAAAATTTTGATATCTGCAATGAGGATCACTGTATTTCCCTCTGAGGCCTCAAAGACATTGTTCTTATCAAATAAATACGTAAGCTGTCACTGCTGCAGCACAAAAAAGGACTCCAGAAGACAACTGAGCTGTGGCAGAACTTCAAGAACTTAAAACACTGATGTGGTTTACTGGAATCAACTTCATTTAGTTTTAATACTAAAGGATTATTTCTTTGCAGCCTCGTTTCTCCAGACAGGCACAGGTCTGCTTCCAGCCCTGGCAGGAGGCTCTGCAGACCCTCGGAGGGCTGATTCATTCTGAAGCCTTTCCCGTGCTGCCTGGCTGCCTTCCCAAGAGCTGCCGAGCCCTTTCCCCAGCTGCTTTTAATCAGTGGGGAATAGCCGTCCCAGTGGGGTGGGTACAGAATTTCCTGCCAGTCACACAGAACAGTCCACAGTGGTTGGTCATGTGTTAAACACAAGCAATTTTGTGTTGCATTGCTCAAATGTCTCAATCACAGGCCAGGTGTGCTTTCTACATGCTGAAAATCCCTGCCTTTATTTCATAGGAACCTGCACGTTATAACACTGTTCTTCCTGGATAGGTTGAAGTTCATTGGTGGAGCCTAAGGAATGGAAAATAAATAAGTGCAGCCAGGCTGAAGTTCAATGAAACCTGCATTTTGTCCTGTCAACTGTGCATGCATAAGTGATTTCCTTGTGAATAAAGATTAAGGCTTTTTTAAATTCAGGGATTATTATGAGGGCTGAGCTTTCTTTCAACACACTGTTTGTTGGGACTTTGTACCCTACTGCACAGCCCACGTGGGCTCATTTCATCTGTTTCTACAAACACAGGTCAGTGGGAGAGAACAGATGATTTCTCCTTTTTTTTTTTTCTTCCTGAAGTTTGCAGTATGGGAGTTGCTGGTGGGACAGTAACGTGAGAATCCATGGAAGGAAAAGCAATTGATTTAGCCAGGATTTCTGGTGTGGCCTGTGAGATGCCTCCCCCTCAGCTTTGGCCCTCTCCCAAGAAATAGCACAGCACCTGAATTTGGTCCTGCTGCTGGTGCATCCTCTGGGATGCAGCAGGCTCTGGGGAGTCTGATGGTGCTCCCCAGACCTCGTCCACTAACACTGGGCTCTTTTGCAGCAATGGCTGAGGCTGCTCTGCTCTACTGCTCACAACCTTCACTTCCCAGAGCAAAAAGTTCCTGTCTAGAACCAAGAAACCTGGATCCTCCTGCTTTTGCCTCTCTAATAGGAGAGTTACCTAGGGCAGCCTTGCATGCAACAACCCTTTCCAACACCCTTCTCTTTTCCACTGGCAGTTTTATCCTGGCACCCAGTCCTGTGGTCAAGCAGTTTAGCATGGGTAGCTTTAATCTGTGACACACATTTAAAAAGCATAAGTATGGACTACACTGGAAAATGCAATGTGTTTTTTGCTGAACTGAATAGCCTGGGTGTCTTGATAGTACAGGAGATCATTATGCCTGGCTTATCAGAATAATTACACTATCAATGACCTTGACTAAGAAGGTCAGATCCTTTCTGCTCATCTCCCAATTTGGCGTTATCTTTTTCATGCACCTTACGCTGGCACTTAAGTAATCCATACAATGCAATTAGCAGGGAATGGCCATGAGTTTTGCCTTCAGAAGTAGGGAAAAAAGGTAGGATTTCTCTAGTACACACTTGACTATTCACTAATTAGCTCCTGTTGTATCATTAACATCAGATACAGGTCTCAGGAAATGAAGGGTAGCTGACACTGAAAACAGACCACTCAACATTAATTCTCATACAGCCAATGCCGTCTGCAAAAGTTTCTGTCTGTTCTTGTAATGATTTGTCTTACAAAGTGCTAATAATCTCAGGTGTTACAGAAACCGTGAGGGGATTCTTAAATTATCGTTATTATTGTTGGGAGTTTTTTGAGCCCTCTGCTATTGGCTGTTAATTCACAATTCATACTCTAGAAGGAGATTGCTAAGAACATGCTGTTTCAAAGAGCTGACGGATCATGTTGTACTTATTTTGTTTAGAGAAATTGTGTGGAAATGGTGGACTTTAACCATACCAAGTGCTGTATAATACTGTGTGCTCTGAAACATCATGTATCAAAACACGTATCAATTCTGAAGGTATACATTGATCAAACGAGATCCTCATGATGAAGGTGCCTGTGTTTCAGTTCCTTTCTGTATAACAGAGATGCTATCATCCCCTCAACTCACAAAAAGTGCAATGAAATTAATGAAAATTAATTAATTTTTGCAATACACCCACGTATTAGCATAATGAGATTCTAGTCCTCGCCCCCCTCAACTTGCTGAAATATCTGATTCCTTTCCCTCTTACTTACTCCTATTTTGATCTTAGAATTCACCCCTTTAAAAAAGGCACTTGTTCAAAAGTCCTGATGAAAATTAAGAATAAAAGTGTTGTCCAATATCAAACAATTCTTTTATCCAGAATGAGGACTTCCACTTTCAGTTCATTTAACCATGTTCTGTGAAGGAAATGAATATGTTATATCCATTTTAAATGGTCTGAAAACTTCCGTGTTTTCTAAGAAACTTCTCTTCTATTTTACAGCAAATTTATTTGTCAAATTCAGCTTGAGGGGGAAAAACACCCACCTGAAATATGCTAAAAATGGTCACAGCTGAGTAGGCAGCCCTACATGGTAATTTAAAAAAAAAAAGCCCTTGTGAATCAGTTCAGTTTTGAGATTGAAACAGGGTCCTGCTTCAGGTGAGAAGAAGCCTTTGGGGCTTGCTTTTGGGTTAGCTCACAGGAGAGTTTCTGTTTTACCACTTGAGGGCTGTTGTGGCCTGACCAATGACGACAAGAAAAAGCCTGTTATTTTCTTCTTTCTCTGCAGGTGCAGTTGTATTATTTTTTCCATTTATTCTGTGGAGAAAAGGTCTGGCTAAGCAGAACGGCTCTGGCATTTATTGTCCTATGCTTGTTAAGTCCTGTAACAAATCTCGGATGGAACGAAACAGAATGATCACTCTTGGAAGAAATTTGTCACTTTTTTTCAGCTTGAGATGCCTGGAAAAAGTCAGGAGATCTGTTTGATTCCAACTTATAATGAGCTGAGGTTTTCTTAAAATTTGTTTTTGTATTGTTTTTTAATGGAAATTGAGTTTTAATATTGTTTCTTTAAGGGCTCTAATGTTTTAATTACTGTCTTTACCAGCAACCCATGGCTGCATCAGGAGCTTTTAATTAACAATATATGCCAGCTGAAAGAGATCTTCCTTTTCTTTATTGCTTCTTACCTCCTGGGTAGGAGAGGTGCCTTCTGTGAGTTGAGTGGGGGATAGTCAGAGCAGGTACTTCTGCCCGTAGGTGTTTGTGCCTTCTGCAAGCGAGGCCCAAGGAGGAGATGTGAGAGAGCTGGGAAGAGGCCCCCTATGACCGCTCTCAGCATCCAGAAGCGACAACTCCAAGTCAAGTGCTTTGCCTCTCTGCTCTCAAAGTGTTTCTTTCAAAGGCTAAAGCAGCAGTGCAAAGGTAAGTCTAGAGTGAAGAAGAGAAAATAGCTTCTTTAGCTGAGTAGAAGGGGAATAAGGAAGAGATGGTGAGTTTCCTCGTTTTGCGTGGACTGGGTTGTAACTGCAGCAAAACGACTACAGCAAATAGTCAGCCTTTCTGAAAGACAATTTTGCATTTATTTATCTGTATAAAATTGTTTTCAGTTTGGAGCATTTGCACAGTTGCCATGCAGGCTTGTGCTTATATTCTAACTAGTTGTTAAATTGGCAGACTGGGGAGATGTGAAATTTCACACTATATTCTCAACTTGATCCACAATATTCCAGTTGTCATAACATCTAATTAGGAAAATACAGAATTAAAATGCATTCTTATCTAGGAGGACTGAAACAAGAACACAAAAGCAAACTAGAAAAAAACCCAAACAGTGAGAAGTGTTGCCCCTTAACATCCTAGCTCTATAAACTGCTTTTGAAATACAAGAGATAAATCTAGGTATTGGAAAGTCAGCTTAGAGAGCAGCTGTGCATTAAGAGATGTCTAAGCTCCTTTCTCTGCAGAAGCAATTAGAAGCCTTTCCCATGAAGTTAATACTATTAATATAGCCATAGTAGATTTGAAAGTCTAGATCTAGGAGAAGAATTACTTTATGTTTATGCAGCCACTTGTTGACCAAACAAATATTCCCAAGACAAAGTAGTGAGAAATTCCCGTGTTTTGCATCACTGGTATTTTAACTGCTCTCATACCCTATAATGCAGAGGAATGAGAAGCTGGCTATTCTTTGATTCAGTTGTGTACCTATACAGAATATGTTTGCTGTGTAGAATGTATATATGTGTAGATTCTCGTATTTATTTGTATGCATCAATACACACAATATTCAAGCAAGGGTCTTTGCCCCAGGGTCTCCTTACCTAACTCATGACTCCTTCTGGCAGAGGAGCTCTCCCGGCATTCAGGGGTTTGATGGATTTCTTTTCCCTTCCATGCTTTGTTTGTTCTCCTTCCCCAGGGTGTATGCAGTGGGTGATGAAGTCTAAAATGAAGGATGTGCATGGCTTTCTGAACATGCTTTTGCAGAAAACTGACAATGAGAGGATGCTTGCTAGCTCTCTCTAAAACTTCCTCCCTACTGTTCTGTATTTTGGATGTGCGATGCTACCATCTATTAACCTTTGTTTTAAAGATAGGTTGGTTTGGGTAATGAAACTTCCTATTCCTGGAAATAAGGTGAATGAAGTACATATATTACACCTAGGGTAAAAAGGGGTGTTTTCTGCTGAGATGTGTGTATCGTATGATGGTCATGGAAATTCTTATTTAGCAGATGCCGTTTCTAGTAATGAAGGGGTCACTATTATCTATCATGCCTTTTTGGGAAGTTATTGCTCTCTTCCAAGACTATTTCTGCAGAGATATTGTGAAATGTAACTTACTGCCAAAGCAAAAACAGAAAGAACTTAGAGAATGCATGAAAACAGTTCCTCTGTGTTAGTGTTTAGAGGAAGGTGCCACCTTTTTTCTTTCCAAGGATACATGAGGTCCGAGAAATCAGCAAATAAAGTGTCACAGTGCATGTCTTCCCATATTCTGCCAAGGACTTCTCAGATCTTAGAATTACTGTGTTGCTGTTGCTCAAAGGCAAGGTTGCACTAGACCCTACCAGGCAGGGAAGCTGGATTTATTTTTTTTTTTCCCTAGAGATTTCAATTTTAGCTTCTGAGCTGTGTCAGAAAAATACTAACTCATCTAAAAGTTCTGGGCAGCTTACCGTGTATGATGTTGGCCACTCACACTTGTTGTGCTATGGTCTACTTTCCACAGAAGTGTTTCTTTACCCTAACAGATTGATGATTGACATGATTAAATATATACATGGGGGTATACTTGGTCCCACAATTTTAAGGTGACTTTCATGAGATGACAACCTCATTGGAAAGAAAAGACAGAGCTAAAAAAAAAGACCAGTTGTTTTATTGTCTTCATTTGAAGCCTGTGGATCCACAGCCAGAAAGAAAAAAATAAACCAATATATCACGAGAGATGCACCCAGGGAGCGATTACTTCAGTGTTCCTGAAAATTGAGGGCTTGCCACATGAATCCAAGGGGTTACTGACGTCAGCAAACTTGCCTCTTAGCCCCCTCAGAGCACAGGGAATGTAAGCTGGGGACACACATTGCCACTGCTGCCAAGTTGCCCTTTTGGCAGCTGGAAGGGAATTTAGATAGGAGCTAAGCAGCAAACATGAGATTTTCCTACCAGGTGGCTGGGCATTTTGATGATGCTGGCTCTAAAAACCAAACTTTTTGTGTCAGGTGATAAACAGCTCATAAAATTGAGTATCAAATATCTGTCTGTGATAGCGATTTGTTAGGCTAATATGTGAGAAGATATTCTTCTCTGCAGCTACAGGAAAAGAGGAAATAAAGCGCTAGAAAGTGCTAGACTTGAATTACTGCTGTGAATGTATTTTGTGTATTCTGTATACTAAGAGCAAGAGGCCTTGGCCAATCTTAATGTAAAATTTTGACCTGGAGTGAATGTAAGTGATTCTGGGGAGAGCCTCTCTGCAATCTACGTAATTATCAATGGAATAGGCTCAAGCTTTTCTTTAGACTCCGCACAGATATTTTGTCCTTTGACTTCATAAGTCAACAGAGAAAGATTTAAGCACTAAAAATAAGATCTTGGTATCAACTAGACTTAATTGGTACAATTAATGAGCTCAGTGGAGCTCTCTAGGTTTTCACATTGTGAAAATTTTTCCATTTGGTGATGGGTCTGTGTTTTCCTGGGGTTTTCTCATTTCCATCTCCTGCAGAAAACATAGATTGCTTTCCCTCCCCATCCTCCAGCCTATTGCTTATTAAATGCAACATGAAAAACGAATAGCATAAGGGTCAAAGTATTCTGAGTAATCAAGAAAGCTAATTATGAATTTTAGTATTTACTTTTAAGAGCAATTAGTCATTGGAACGAAGATGCCTGGAGAAAAAAAAAATGGATTTTTCTTCATTTGACATATTTAGATCTGGATATATGTTTTACTGTTCAAGCAAAAGCGAATTTTAATGTAGACATTTCTAGATTAGATTTTAATCTAGTCTAGTAAAGTAAGTGAGCTCATACAAGGCATTTATAATAACACCTCTTAGGTAGTGAATTCAGACCTATCAGTGAAGGTAACCACCAGATTGCACTCTTGCAGAAGGATTAAATGCTGTTTCCTGTTCTAATGAAAATAGTTGTCAGAAAGGTGTAGTCATCTACTGTGGTCAGTAAAAACTCATAAAAACCAATTATCTGTACTCAAGATTCAACAGGAAAAAATACCATGTGAGATGGCTTTGGCTAATACAGGAGGCTTTCCTGAGCTTGGGAGCTAAAGGCTTTGTTACAAACTCTGAATTATGTTTTGCAGTTCAGAAAGGATGATTTAACTGTGTTGCCTGGTTGAAATATTTTACTATTCCTGGGCCTTATCTGGGCAAAAATTCTTTTGTTTTTTATTGCTGTGAAATCCTGTTCATCAGTGAGTATCTGACAGCTAAGATGGGGTGATGGGTATTTTAAGGATATTTGGTGTTTGTCCCTGTGGAATGAGATGCAAAATCTCCTTTGTGTCATGTTGGCACTGCCGTGCCTCACGCTGTCACTGCACTATTTCATGTGCTGTTGACCTCTCTGAGAGCGGGCAGAGGAGAGCCAGTGCTGAAATTCCCCACGTCCTTCAGTCTGTGCCAGTGCTGTGACAGCTTTGTGGAGAGGGAGGACTCGGGGAGTAGATCTTGAGCTACAGGATGTGAAAATGATTTAGTTTTCTTTTGTGTAGACAAAATGCGCAATTTCTCTGCACATTTCCGTCCAGCAATGCAGCCAGGCTTGAGGTGATTATTTTTGTGCTTCTTTTCTGTACCGAATACCATCTGCTACTGAATGAACTGCATTAAGTAAATTTTTGGTTTGTCACATGTGTAGCTGATAACGTCTATGGCCGGAGCTGACATGGTTCTCTATTGACTGGTAGACTGATTTCTGAATGGATCAGGTAAGAGTGAAATAAATCCACGTCATCTAAATGCATATTCAGTGAGAGCTGCAAGAAGGTTCCCACTCCTGTATGATAGGCTGGAGCAGACTTGGGAAGAAGCTGAGTGTACTTTGGCAGAAGGGATGTAGCAGGTGCCTAGAGCACGTCTTCCTTTTTAATACTGTTCCCTGAAGCAGAGAATTATCTCAAGTGCAACATAGGTTCCCACTGATGAAGCAACTTGCCACTGGACATAAGCATTTCTTACAAACCTAGTTCTTCCCTGCCCTGTGCATCTCAGTTGCAGACATAAAGCACCATCCAAAACCAACCCCCCCTGCTTCGGTCTCTAACACAAACACGATTTCTGTAAAGCAAACAAAAACTTACGCTTCTGTAAACACAGGTAAATCTGGCAACGCCCATCGGCAATGTGTGGGCACAGTGATTATAGGAAGAAGCAAGAAGTGCTGTAGACTTGCATCTTCGTTGTCCAACCTCCTCCCATGCAGAGGACTCCCTCGCAGCCTCCCGGCATCCTGATGCTGACAGTCTGTCTGCCAGTGTCTGTCTGCGTCTGTTTCAAGGTGCCTCGTGTTGCTGGAGATCTGAGGGACGGCCTCTGGCTATGCCGGGGGTCATGCTTGAGGCAGAGCTGTTGTACAGACTCCCAGCTTGGTCTCTGGGAGAGCCCTGGGAAGTCTGATATGATAAAGACGCAGTTTTAATTTTTTTTTTTTTTTTTAACCTCCTTGGAGAGTGCTGGGAGTCAGATTGCTCTGGGAAGTCCAGGAATGACTGACATTGCTGAAGAGGAGACTTGTGTTCAAACCGTGAGGTTTTCTAGGCTCACCGTGATGTTCCCAGGC
Organism: Mohoua ochrocephala; assembly: GCA_013398855.1. Classification (NCBI taxonomy): domain Eukaryota; kingdom Metazoa; phylum Chordata; class Aves; order Passeriformes; family Acanthizidae; genus Mohoua; species Mohoua ochrocephala. The sequence goes on from VZTA01027657.1 coordinate 74,789, forward strand.
TGCTCTTGGGCAAGTCCAGAGTCAGGCAGCTCCGGATGGCTTACCTGGGCTTGCTCTCGTGGGTCAGTGCTTTATCCAGGGCTCTGCATCTGACAGTACAGTTGTTCACTTTGGTTTTCCCTGCCAAACTGCCTTGCAGTGGTCTCATAGCAGAGGTGGAGTGGGCACATCCAGACTTACCTATTGTTAGTGGACACAGGGACTTCCAGATCTCCTGTGTCTTCTTTTGATAGATACAAATGAAACTGCTCAGTAGTTCACAATAAACAAAAATGAACTGGGGGAAAAACAAATTAGACTTAATTTCTTATCTTCCGACTCCGGGTAACACTTTCAAAGTGTTTTTGTACCATTACTTCAACTTCTTCAGTCTGTCTGGTGGGATATTTCCAATCCATTAGTGTGTGGGAGTACCTGGATTAGTAACATGGTGATCTAAACCTTGGCTGATTTTCTCTTGGGCCTTTTCCTACCTAAAATGAGTAAAACCAGAGGAATTTTACTTTTTACTGCTACTTAAATTCAATCAATGCAAAGTTGCCTGTCACAGAAGTATTTTTAAACATGAGGCAGTATATTTGCCCAACTATAAAGAGAGGTACAAGTACCTCAAGTCCATCAAAACTGCTGCCAGTTCAGGGCTCTGGACCTTTTTCTGTGCTTGTAACCACAAATCACCCTGCAGCCATCTGCACCCATCAGCTCATTTTTTTAAGTTTAAAATGGAGTGTAAATGGGTTAAATGAGATACAGGCCCATCTTCTTATGTGCTTGAAATAACAATAGAAGCAGTTGACTGAATTTTCTGTGGATACCCTTGGCCTCATTTATGTACGTTCTCTATTGGCAATTGCTGCTCTGCTTTGCTAGAAAGATGGAATACAAAAATGCCCTGTCAAGTGTCATCTGATTTACAATGGTTCATGAACGAAGACAAACTGTGGGCTTTATGAAAAGCAGAATATTGAGTAGAATGAATCCCAAGGATAAGCATTCATTTGTTTTGTGAATTTTTATATCTAAATCATAAATAAGGCATAACAATTTAAATCTCCCTTCTGAATTAATCTGATATGGCTCTGAAAGAGCACTCATAGTTATGATCTTTTTTCCCCCCCCCTCAGTGCCTACATGAGCACTGTCTTTATTGCCTTTTGTGCTGTGCAATTACCTAATGGCATTAATTGCTGCACTCTTAAAATAGTTTACCATGAATTCACACATCCTGTGATTTGCTTACGTGGTAAATCCATACGCAGCTAGAAGAAATACCTGATTCTGATTATGAGCCCTTAAGTGCACACAGCTATTGACAGTGTATTTTAATGCACATATTACTATTGATGTTTATTACATTGTAATTAAGTTCTGCAATTAATTTTTATTATTACAAACCTTACATTAGCTTTCTGCATACCTCAGATATTCACAATAAATACATATAGATGGATAGTCATCTGGAAAAAAATTGAGGCTTGAGCTTTCAGCAAAATGACTTGAGAGGAATTATGGAAACAGCCTCCTTTTTTTTTTTAAACTAATGTGGGGGCAACATTTTACTATTTAACAGACATGCAGATTAAAAAGAAAATTCTGGCACAAGGTACAGCCTTGCTCATCACGAGCTGGTATCTGCAAGATTTTTTTTTTTTTTATTGTGGACAAAACAGTAGACAGAAGCAGCAGCTATTTAAGATTATTTGAGGTTAGCTGAGCAATCAAGTTCACAGGGAAAGGAGTGACGTTAAGTGCTAAGGGAAAATATGGCTGGTACTTGAACTTTGCTAATGAGGCAATTGTTTAAAGTGTGGAGGCCAACACTAAAGCAGCAGCAAATTGGCAAAGAAGATGGAAAAAAAAAAAAAAGCAAGACATTTAGTACAGCTTCTGTATTTGTAAGTCAGAATACAAGGCAGCTCCTACTTTGTTCCGGAATGGGAGGAGATAGCAGGGCTTTGTTTTTCCTGCAGTTATTCCTGCTCGTTCCAGGCAGGCATAAAGGATGCTTCATTGGGCTGGGCTAAGGGGAGCTGATAAGGATAGAAATCGTGCAGACTCTGAAACCACCATCACCTCCTGGGATCTGCAGCAGGAGCCAAGGGCAGGTTTGTCTCTGAGAACCTCAAATGTCAGGGAAAACTGAACGAAGGACGTCATCTCTCTTGCTCCTTCTAAGCACCAGCTGAGTCAGTCCAACTGGTACAGTATTGGAGGCACCGAGAATAATCTCAGTTATTTAAGTCATTGTTGTATAGACTGAGGAAGCCCATGTATAATGTAATCATGCTGTTGATTTTAAAAAAGGAAAAGATGAAACACCATTCTGAGATTCTTCTTGCATCTGCCTGAGCGTTCTTCTTCAAAAAAAACCCTGCAGTGTCTTTCTTCCTAATTTCCTCATGCTTCTTCATTTGCATGTCAAATAAAACCTCCCTGACTAATTTTGATGACACTGCAAGTGTTTAGCTCTGAAGACAATCAGTGTCAATTGTCACACGTTATCAGATAACCATTGACAAACCACCTAACCATGTGCTTCACAGTCTAATGTGTAATGATTTTTCTCATGAAATTAAGAAAATTCGAGACCACTACAAAACCGTGTCTTTTGTTTGGGAACACATTATGTGCAGTGCTGGAAAATGAGTCAGGCAATGTGACTGAGCTTCCTTCTCCCTCTGCCCTTAAGGCCTATTTAGCCTTGAGACATTTACCATATGCCACAGATTATTTTAACTATGAGTGCTCCATATTTTTATGGATATGGAGCTACCACTGGGCTTTCACTATTACTGGACTTTCAAGGTTATTTTTCTGAACCAGCATAAGAATTATGCTGATGTTGCAGATGTGTCAATCTTGATAGTAGCACTGTTTTTCCTTTTTTTTTTCCCTCCCCATGAATAAATTTAAGTATCTGTGAACAGCCATTTGTTACCTTGCAGTGTGAACTTGAGGCAGAGAGAGCAGACTGTGTGCATGTATATATTGCCTGGCAGGGGGTATGTCTTCCTTTAAACTATGGGAAATGTAGATATTGCATTTTCATATTAGGCACATTGAGCTTTAGAGCTTAGTTTCCAGTCAGTCATCCTACTTGGTGAGGTGAAGCGATCCATACTAAAGGCATTTTTCAGCAATATCTTAGCAAATGTCATAGAAACCACCTCTTTACTGTTGGCAATTATTTTTCCCAGTGGAATGACATCCCGGTCTTTTATGACAAAACAATAGGAAGGTGCAAAATTGTCCTTGTCAACTCTGATAGACTTGACTGAATGCACAGCAACAAAGAATAACTAAATATACATGCTTTCTTTTCCTAGGATGTTTTTGGTTTGTATCATAAGACATAATTTCACTTTTCTCTACATTGTGGTTAGCAGCAAGAGGGAAATATCTCGGATGTGCAATGCTATTATTAGATGTTACCTATAAACATGGGTTTGCATTAGTTTGATGCGCTGATATAGCATTTGTTAGAGAATTTTTTTTTCCTCCAAGAAAGACATGGTCAGAAAGGACTTTTCGTAAATAGGATTTGAGTGTGCGTGTTGTATATCATTTAACAAGGAATGAGAAGATGAAGGGTCATGTACAAGTTCTACCTCATTTAAAAGGTAAGCCTGAACTGCTTTTTCAAGGCCCCTGCTTAAGGTTTGGTAACAAAAAAACTACCAGAGTGAGAGCTTTTTCTCTGGCCTGTTCCCAGGATTTTCTGAAGGGCCTCCTTGTCTTGCTCTTCACTTGTCTGAGTGTGGGGTCACTTCCCCATGGCTGGAGGGCTCATGGAGAGCCCCTCATATCAGGCAGGAGTGCTCCTCAGCCATCCAGCTCCAGCACTCAGAGGGCCTCGTGGCCTTTATCCCTCAGCTGCAAAGAGGCCAGTGAACAACTGAAAGATAAAATAAAATGTTTGCCAACACGCTGCTGTCACTGTGCGAACAGAATGCTGGGCTTTGTGTTCCAGGTACACTTCTTCTCCCTGTCTATAAAAAATTATTTGGGTGCTAGAAACTTGCTGGCTGACTGGTATGAGAGAATTGCTTAACAGCTCCTACCCATAGATGTCGGATTTTTGCCTTTTGTTCGGGTGTAAATGCACTTGAAATACTGCAGAGGACCAGCATGAAATTTTGTTTTGAGGGTTTGCCTCAGGTGCTGGCTTCAACCTGCACCTCAGTGTGAAGGAAGAAGCGGGACAGTGAGAAACTGTGCTCAGGCACCCTGTGTCAGAGGAGCCCTTAGAGGAGGTGGCAAGCGCTGAGAGCCCATCAGGGCAAAGCAGCCCTGCAGACCCTTGGGTGAGCGGGACCCTTCTCTCCTCTCCTCCTCAAGCACTCGGCTGTGCACTCAGCCTGGCCTGTCCCACGGGGATGGGAGGCGCTCCAGTCAAAGGGATGGTGTTCACTTTCCCAGCAGGTGGACGAACTTGAATGTCTGGTTTTGCCCTGGTTCACACGGTCTGTTCGCTGAAGAGATCAAAGCATATTTATTTCTGGCACAAGACTTGACACAGATTCCTGTGGCTGTGTGTAAGCAGAGCATGGATGGACTCTGTGACCATCGCAATAACCCCAGATGCACCAAGATGTCAACACCCCTCACCATACCTTTTGGGAATACAGACTTTCTTTTATCTAGCAGACCAACCTTTTCTACCAATCAGTTTGTAATGATCAAAGACATCAAATTCTCTTGAATATTTGTTATTTTTGAGGTTTTATGGGTTAAGTAATCTCAGATTTTCAGGTATCCACGTGAAATAGTTGTGAAACAAGATGATCAACTGACTCATTTAATGTTATGCCATAAAGTGTGGCTTGATTCAGCTTTGAGTCTCAGCTGTGTCTAGCTGTAGTTATAACTGACCAGTGAATCACTACCCCTTGGTCACTGACCCCTTTGGTGTTGCTTGGGATCTGTGACTAGAAAAAAAAAGTTTGTCAAAGTTAGAAACTTCCTGTCCCTTTGTCCTAACCCATTGCAATTAATTATCTGTGTACCTACCATTCTAATGTTCAAATAGTTTTATTTGTTCATTTTTCTTACTTTCCTAAGAATTTTTGCCAGCTTGTGAAGAGGCTGGTTAGTTCACAGCCTATCCCCCACAGCTCTCTACCACATCACAAGCTCTGTCATGTGTTAGGGTGACTGGCATTGAGTCATACTTTCTTTTACTGTACCTGTATTTTTTCTTCCATAATCAACTTTACTCATATTCTTTCCTGCCTTTACTTTATTCAAGTAATAATTCACATGCTAATGGGATTTTGTTTGAGCCTGTTTCTAGAAGAGTAGCTCTTAGCTGAAGTTTGTCTATACTTTCCATTGCAAAGATCTGTTTAGATTTGAGAGTTTTTCAATAGCTGACATGAGAAATCAGCAAGCAGTGTGCTTCTTAAAATCCCCTGTGAAAAACTGAGTAGGATGCCTGTACTATTTGCAGTAGTTCACCAGAGATAAAAGCAACGTTAGAGCTCTCATGCTAAAGCCATTGTTCTCTCCTTTGCCTCGTGATTTTATCTGGCAATCCTCCATTGACAGGGGCTGATTTGACCTCTTAGAGGGTCTACAGGCAAATGCCTGTCCTGGTGAAGGTGCTCCAGAACACTGCAGGGCTTGCAGAGTAGCCAGGGTGCCCAGCACCACAATCTTGGGATTTCCACCTGTGTCTCAACACTCACTGTGTATTCAGCATTCAGGCCTCAGTTGGGCATCCAGGCTCCTTTGGAAAAAGGTTAAGGAAGTCAGAGGAAGAGATCCTCTTAAACCAGGAAAGCCCATATTGCTTGTAACAGCTAGGAAGTGAACATTAAAAGAAAGAACTGGAGTTTATGTATGTGCCACTCTCCTCTTCCTTTGGTATCCAAAGCGTGACCCTTTTCTGGGGGTTTATTCCACAATGTGGCATTAGTTAGATACATCTTTCAATGGCCCTGCTTCGAGCAGGGTTTGTACCAGGTGTCTTCCTGAGGTCACTTCTGACCTAAATAATTCCTGCCTAGGGGCAACTGGGTGGAGGGGCATAGCACAACATTGCCCCCTTTCCAGTGACTTGTGATTAAAACAGACCCAAGTTCACATTCCTGTCCTGCCTGTTTCACAAAAACACGAATCCCTGTGTTGTGCTCCTCAAGGGGCTGTTCTGACAAACAGGTTAATAGATGCCCTGAAGGGCTGAGGTCTCCTTTGGTTTCTTTGTCTGGAGGAGTTTACCTAGAGAAAGAGACACCTGTATGCCGGCTCCATAGGCTACCAATTCCCTGAAGATGCAAAAGACTGGGTTAATAAATACGTAGTTATTTATGGAGTGTACACAGGGAAGAATAGAAAAGAGCTTTCAGGTTAGTGTGCTTACCTGAATGTCAGACAGCTGAGTTGAGGGAGAATCTGAATGTGGTTCTCTGGCTCCACAGCACTAGTAGATGTTTTGGTATTTGCCATGCCTTCAAAAGCTTTCTAGCTCTTTGAGGAACATCCCTATATAGGCTGTAACCTGCATGTCAATGTCAAAACCATGTTTGCAAACCATGGTAGCAGCCAGCCAGGACTGAGGCAGCAGCAATCCCTGAATGAAGCTAAAAGGTGCCCTCCTTCTTCCTGACAAATCTCACCCTTGGCATGACCACCATGAAGTCCAGGAGGCTTTCTGCCTGGTTTTGTTTTGTTTTGTTTTGCTTTGGGTTTTTTTAAGAAAGAAAGTCTAACTCTACAGTATCAGGAGACTTCCTTCTATAAATACTGCAATTATGGACACAAATGCATTTTACAACTAGTGCTGAACATCATCTTTTCTTTAACTGCAGGGTAAATACTAGAATCTGAGTTTCTAGAAATTTATGCTGCAGTAGGGCAGAGCATATTCCCACAATATGGTAAGATCCATCCAGGTAATTCTATGTAAAACTGAACTTCTAGACACGTGCACGCATAAAATTCCATTGATGTAATGGGTTTTCTACTGCAAAGGAAAATGTTTGGCTTGATTTTCTTTTCTCTCTGGCTTGCAGGAGTAGAATATTTCAGTATGCATTAAGAATTATGCACTTTAATCATAAATCAATTGACTGGTTTATATGAAATGTAAAACCAGTATTTTCAGGCATTTCATTAGAATAAAAAGAACTGTTCTGCAAGAACAGCTTCAGCCCTCAGCCCAACTTACATGCTTTGCTAGATTAATATGAGTGGAATTTAAATAAGTGAGTCTGGATGAAGTCCAAGTCAAAATTAGACTGCAGCGAACCCAACATTGAAGTCAAAGGTAATTTTCCAATTGATTTTGGTAGATCCGGGATGTTAGAGCCAAGAAAGATGCTGAAAAACCTGATATTTCTGTTACTAGTGCTGCGTTGAGGATATACCTGCTTCAGATTTTGCCACCTATTTGCTGCGCAGGGCACGGGGAAGATGCAGGCAGCGGGCTGTGAGAAAATAATTGAACCAAGGATTTAAGGGCTGAAACTCTAAGGCAGCATCCTCTTAGTCAGCTAGTGCTGGAACTCAAGACTCTAGAGCCGAACTGGCTCTTCTAGGAGTACACTGTTAAATACCTGATCGTTCTTCTGGTGAAACAACCTGAGTATTTCCACACTAGAGCACATCCAGTGGCATTATTTCCCTCGCTGCGAAGAGAACCTGCGAGGTCCTTTTAGATAATTGGGTTGCTGGGTTTTTTCACACTAATTAAACAGAAAATGTTTTGAAGTGAAGTCAGTCATTCTCCCTGGCACGTTGCCATGTGGAATGGTGCAGGGGCAGACGCACTCACAGCTCTCTTCGCTGGCTACAGCGTGCAGCAATTGGTAGGAAAAAGGCTCAGTGGAAAACGGCCCGTTCTGTGGACATGTAAGTAATAGCAACATTAGACCAATAAAAATCAACAGTGTGATTTTTATGTGCAGCTGTAATTATTTTCCACTAAAGGAGGTGCCGGAGGAGTACAAAGCCCGCGGTTCCCATTGCTAGCAGCCTGCCTAGCAGAACGCCTGCCTCCTCCTCACTGCCTCTCACAGACACACATCAAACAATTGCATTAGCACTTCTGCTGCCTTTCTTCTCCCACCCTCTTTTTTCACACTATTTAAGAGCTAAAGCAGAGTGGTGTTGATAGTTGAGCCTAACAGTGAGTTTTGTTTGAACACAGCTTATCCTATCAATGATAATTCAGAAATTTCTGCACGCGTTTTGAAGGCAAGTTTAAGTAATTTTTGAAGATGCATTTCTCCATTCGCAAATAGTAAATCATTTGTTCTGTTTAGCACTTCTGAAAGCGTGTCTTTGTGGAAAAGCTTGCTGTGGAAAGTTGGAATAGGATAAAATTCTGCCTCTAATCGCAGAGATGGGCTCTACGTGTTTGTGGATTTAGAATATGTAGAGTTCTAAAAGACATTTTTATATTTTTTAATGCCTTTTTTAAAATTAAAAAGCCATTATTACAGAAGAACAAATTGTAATACTTCATCTTTATTGCCACTTTTACTACTGTGGGAGCAGTTTTAAGGAATGGCAGTTCATTCAACTCTAGGTGCTTTCTGCAGACAACTGCTTTTTTTTTTTTTCCTTGACATGTTTTTAACAGTTTTTGGATTAGGCCCCAAATATGTGTAATTAGCTTTTTGTAAAAGCTATTAGAGTGTAATCGTCCTCCCATCTGGATTTTATGTTCTGGCTATTAATGCTACAGATGCTTTAAAATATACAGCTCCAAGCTGTGCTCTGATCCTATTAGCTAAGGCCTAAATTCCATTTCTTTTCGAAGAGGCATGGAGAAATTCTTGGGATTTTAAATATATGTACTCACCTTCCGTAGGGGATGTGTTTAGTACTGTGGTTATAGATAATTCACCTAGTGATATGACTTCAGTGCTGCTCCCACCAGGACCTTTGTCATCAAGTTCAGCATATACGAGTTTGCGTTCTTCACTTATTGTGCGTTTGCTCATCAGTCTCCGTAGCAAGATTTCTCTTTGACTGAGTCAGTGTATCTTCTACAAGGGTTCAAGTGCTGTGGTCTTATATAATCAGATGATGCTCATAATTTCTAAATAAAATCTGTGGGCATAATTTGGTATTTTGAGCGGTTCCACTTTTGTAAGAGGAAATACAGACTCAAAGTGTAGTCTTGAAAAGAACATCCTTTTCAGATGGAATATTTGTGGAAGTCTGTGGGAGTTAGTATCCAATTTCTGGTATTTTAATAGGATTTAGGTCCCTAGCTCATATATGCTCTCCAGAATCTCTGACTTATTTACTCCCCGAGATTTGCAAGGAAGACCAGAATCCTGCTGGGCTAAACCACAGACCCAGTTACAATTTCTGCCTGAAAGAATCCTCTATGTATCACTTCAAACACAGGATCTGGTCAAAGCACAGAAAACACAGGTTTGTTTAAAAATGTCCCATACCTACATTGTAGAAAAAAATATTTTGTCCTGCTAAAGTGTTTTGGTTTTGTTTTTCTCTTAAAAATCATAATTTAATGAATCAAATTATCTAATACACGTTCTTTTTCAAAAATTAATTCAGTATCTTGGAATTAGCTAAAGGACATATGATTCCTCAGGTCTCATGGCAGGTATCCGAATGTTTATTGAAGAGAGAAGCATTTAGGGACATAAATCCATGCTGCTTGTTGAGGCATAACTTACTGTTGCCCTTGGGAGGGAAAAACACACTGCACTTCTGTGTGTGTGTGTGTTAATGAACACATATTTAATATACTGGCATGCTTTACTTGCTGCAACACTCAGGTTTTCATTTTCCATTTTTATTTAATGTGAGCTCCAATGGCGCTAAGATGTCTATGGTCTAGGCACAGATGTGTTAAAGTAATCTGAAAAACTGAACGCCAAATACAGCTAGTAAGAAATATCTGTTTATTTCATAACTATTCTCTACGTGTATCTCAGAAGGATCCTATTTATTATCCGTATGTGGTTCAAAGATTGTCACGATAAATATAAAAGTATACTCAGGGGAAGAGTAAATAGGGACATGAAAGTCAGAAAATGTGATGTGAATTATTGTCACTATATTTTAGTGAAACAATTTTGGTGTTTTAAACAGTTTGTCTTAATGATTTGCCTGTGAAGGGTATCTATTTGGCAATGTTTGGGCACTACTGAATCTCACAAATTTCTGGCACCTTTCTACACGCATCCTCTATGCTCCTGCATTTGCTAAAGCTTTTGAAATCCTTACTACTGAAAATGTGTCTGTTTAATGGCAGTTATCACATTTATAAATGACTGTAAATAGCATAAATTAAGAAATTACCCAGGATGAAGTTAACAGACCTTTCTGGTGTCATCCTTCAGGTCGTTTAAACCGATCACCAACTGGATAGAAACTTCCCCAGGAGAAGTGCAGTAGGGAGCCGGTGCCTTTTGCTGAACACCAGACTTGTCCTGTTAACATAGATCCTCTTTTCCAGATGCATGTTTCCTAGGAAGGGATATGTGCTTTAGGGACCTGAGCCAAAATACGAGCCTGTTCAAATATTCAGTGCATGAGGCAACACTCAGCATTTCTATATTTGGGGAAGTGTGCTGATTTTTTTCTCACACTGACTACGGTAGAGCTATACATCACGAGTGCTTGCGATGTTCATAAAAATAATACTGTGTAATAATAGAGTATGCAATAGAGTAATAAATATCCTTTAGGATGTAAGAAAAAGCCTAATAAATTCATTTAGCAGACTAGATATCCAGCCTCTAGCAGCAGACCTTGCACTTAAATCAAAATCACAACATGCATTTGTCCATCTTTAATAGAGACTTGGAAACAGACTTTAAAATGAGATGTCTGAATAAAGAAAATGCCCTTGCTTCCATAAATACTAAGTATGAAGCTAGGCATAATAGACATGAATGTGAAAATGGAGGCATCTTAGCATGTCTTTGTGTCTCAGTTTGATTGCACATTGTGAGGCATGGTGGCTCGATGCCTTCTCTCCTTGAGCCTTGTGATCACACCAGCCAGTGCAGTGGCTGATGAAGCAAACCCGTCCCTCCTGTAATAGAAACCTGAAGTGAAATGCAAGGCACCAACCTCTTTTAGACTTCGGTGACAATTTGGAAATTTCCATGCAAATGCTGCTCTGTAAAAATTCAATCTCACATTTACATAGAACCTGCCTGAGACTGCATCATGCGTGGCAGCAAATACCAAGTAAGGGTGGTGCTGTGGAAAGAGCAATGAGGTCAGGCTGAGAAAGCTTTTTTTTTTTTTTTTTTTTT
>VZTA01027657.1:93198-124821 GCA_013398855.1 Mohoua ochrocephala
CTGCGGGGGGCGCGGTGCGGACCGCCGGGGCCAGGCGGCTGCACCTCGCTGGCCGTCGCTCCGGCCTCGCTGCTGCAGGTGACGGGGAAGAAATCGCATCCTTTTTTTGTTTATCTTTGGCGTTTCTTCTTTCCGTTTTTTTTCCCCGTTTCCCTCCCTTCTGCGTGTGTTAGGCAATCTGCAATTAACCTGTGAAAACGACAAGAAGTGGTTTCAGAAATGGGAATGGGTAGGGCCGGGCCACTGGCGGTCATGTGTGACCTTTGCCATGGATTTGGAGGCAGGAGCTGGAGGATGCTGCATGTGCTTTCCAAAATCGTATGGCAAGCTTAATAAGTGGAGCAGATGGTGATGGTAGCGTTTATTATGGAAGAGGCTCATGGAAATCCTGTATTTCCTCTAGACAGTTTTTGTGTTTTTTCTCCTTGCTGAAGAGGTTATCTTTGACTTTTGGCAAGGAAAAGAATGTTGCTGCAAGTTGTCTTGCAAAGGAACCGGGGTTGTTTTGCTCTTCCACAGAGAAGGGACCTCCCCCCTCCCTCCCAGCTTTATGTCTCTGTCTCTCCTTTGGGATTGACAGCACTTAGTGTCTTGGCATAGACAGAAACTGCAGTATGCTTTTTTTTTCTTATTGCACACCTTTATAGTTGAATGTAACTAGAAAGGAGACTCAGAATATTCTCTTATCCCTCTCTATGCCAGATGTGTTTTTCTGTCTAGTATATATTGCACTTGAAGTGTTAAACTCTCAGGGGGCACGGAGGTGGGGATGTGAGGCAAGGTCTGCTAGTTACTTCAAACAATTCTCCTTGCTCGTACTTAAGAAGGAGAGAAAGGAACATGTTGTAAAAGCAGGTGAGGAATATATAAAAGTGAAATATTAATGAACTGAAAAAGCTCAGATAGCAAAGACATTGTGCCTAATCATTCAGGAGGGTTCTTGTCCTCTTTACAACTCTTCATTGTACGTGTGCCTGTACTGCAAATGCACTTGGTATAAAGGATGGTAATGTTTGTATTCAGCTGGAAATAGTAGTAGTAGTAGTAGTAGTAGTACATTTTGGGGTTTTTTGGCATTAGTGACCATCTCTGGAGTAGCTTCCTTTAGCCGTGATTTTTGAGGCTGCTGTAAGAAAGGGAATTATTACAGAAACAGTAAAAAATATTTCAAGAATGTTTTCTTGGAAGTGTAAATGGGAAGGGCTGACTCAGACCTAGACTAACCCAGAGGAACAACTAGTCTTGGAAAGTCCTCTTAGAGACATCATGCTGATGGCTGAGATATTATTCATCTTTTGCATCCCAGAGAGCAAAATCCCATAAATAGGCAGCACCGTCTCAGAAGGTAGTAATACGCAGCTGTCCAGGATCTGCTGAGAGCAAGACATAGAAACAAGGGGTATTTTCTGCAAACCGAGGTTCCTTTTCCTCTTTGAGTCTGGAGTGCGGTGGTCCCCGTGGTTTGATTCACTTCCCCAGTTTTGGCTTGGAAGGATACTAAGTGCAGCAGCTTTCTGCCACAGTTTGGTGAGGGAGTTTAGTTCAGTGGGAAAGTTGTCTGTCAGCCCCCAGGGTGAAGTCCTGTAGCCCTGGCTGTAATCCCTGGCAGGACTTTTTGGCGTAGCTGGTGGCTTGAGTGAGGCCTGCCTTCTGGAGAGCTTGGTGAGGCGTGAGTAGGGCAACAGATATGAGGAGCTGTAGCAGAAGGATGACCTGGAACAGCACGTAGGGCATATTGCATGTCTGGCTTACACGAGTTAGTGTTTGGTTTTTAAGTCTGTTAGTCTGTTAGGAGATGCTGAAAAAGCATCTTGTATCCTCAGGTCTGTGCATGTGGTTGTGTGAGAACACCATCTCTTGTGCTGCGTAAGCTGTGTGTGGTTGGATTTCTCCTTTTTCATTCAAACCTAACGTCGCATGAGCCTTTGAAGTTGACATTGAAGAAGTTCGATTTGGCAGTGTTTTCGGGCTTTTTTTGGTAGAGTGTTTCATAAACCGAAAGAGAGGTGTAGAGAAGTTGCTCCATCGGGAAAAATTCCCACTCTTCCATGAAAGTTCATTGAAGATACTGTGGCTTTGTTGGATTAGCCCATCTGGAGTACTGGAAAGAATAATGGCCACTGTATGTTGTTTATGATGTTGGGAGTTAGCAGATAAAAGTAAGTCACTGAGAAAAGCATTTTGTAAAATTAAACTCAATGATAATTTTTGAAAAGCATAAATCTACATATTCTAAAACCATGACATTTTCATAGTGTTTAAGTTCCTGGATTGTTTTCACTGTGCTTTTGGCAGCCTCATAATGAAAGGAGGCTGTGTATTTACCTTCCCTTGAGGCAAGGGAAGAAGTGAGTGCTGCACAGGGGTTTGTCTAGGATTGATTGATGATAGCAAAGCATGGCATGAAATAACATAACATTCATGTATCGGTGAACATATCAATGGAAAAGAAACCTTATAAACACTTAGTCAAATTAAAATGCTACCAGCTTGTTATGTTGAGGAACTGAACTGCATCTTCTATCTTGTAGAAGTTACTCTGTTGTAAGATTCAGTGCCTCAGGTCTTCCCCTTGAGAATAGTTTTGCTGCAATTGGAGGGGCTCATCACCAGGTGTGAGGGAGGGAAACGAAAGGAAATATACACATAAATAATGGCAAGTAGGGGCTGAGTTTGTTTCCTGAAAAATGACTGCAGTTTCGTCAGGTTTTTCTCTCAATGTTGCATTTATTTGGCAGTTTCTACAGTGACAGTAAACTGGGTTACCTTGATAAAGTAAATATGCTTTTATATTAGACTTTAGCTATTGAGTATACTGGCTGTACATGTGAGGCAACACGCAACATACAGAACTTGCCAGCACCTAAAATGTGTATTGTCATTTGTACTGTAAGATTTCATGTGTATTCCTCTGCTTCAGCAAGGGCTTGTAACTTTGAGAGTATGGGAGATGCAGCTGTATATTCTATATGCGTCAGTATTAAACCTCTATGGCTGTTTGCTAGTTAAATGTGTGGTTACTTGTACTTACTGCTTCTTGACTCGTTCTCACTGCACTACATTGTGGAGTATGTTGCTTAGATTATACAAACTCACTCTGTGACTGAGGGCTGCAGTACCATTTCTCTATTGTATGGTAGTGAAATAATGATGATGATAATAATAATAATAATAATAATATAACAGGGATACTTTCTGTGAAGTCTGCTGCCTTTGCCTGAAATGTGACTGTCAAGTAGAGGATAGTTGGTTTATAGTAAGGGAAAAGAAGCTACAGGCAGGCAATAAGTAAAAGCAATGAAGTCCTGGATGTGAAAAAAGCAAGACTTCTATTAAATATGCGCTGTAGTCTTGTCACGTGTGTTTTGCAATTCTGCACAAAAACTGAAACCTAAAAATTAAAAACACAGTGTTGGGAGGGATTACCAGATCTGAGTGATCCAAACATTGTATGTTGCCTATAGATGGTGCTGTGTTTTTGCCCTGATTATTGCTATGAAGGCCCACGTGAATGCTGAGGTATGGACCTGTAGTTCTTTTCCTTATACATGGGAAATTGAAGCAGTGATAGGTGGAAGTCACACAGCTGATTTGTGATAAAGACAGTTGAACTGGAATATGCATACCAAGTCCCACAGTCTTACCTTAATGGATTAACTGTGTTTATATAGTTTGTTTGATAGCCTGGTATAGATGTGGAAACTTCCTACAGATCCAATTACAGGATTGTGTGTAAAGTTATGCAGCATTTTCTCAATAAAGACTAATTACTATCAGATGATTTTTTTCAGTCTAGGCAAAAAAGCTTTTCCTGGATTTCATTGTTGTTACATTTGCGAGAAGGCACTTTTGCACTCGTAGAATGTAATAATGCTTTTACATTATTTAAGGAAATACCACTTAATTTTTTATAATGCTCTAGCATATCAGGAATTTGAGATCTAGTTCAGTCAGTAGTGCTTCTGAGGATCACAGCTGTTTTCCAGTGTGAAGAACCAGTGGTGACAGACTGGTAGGAAGCTTTTAAAAACACTCCTTTATAAATTTTGGTAGTGCAAATCATTGCTTCTGAAGGTAGCAGTTGTTTGGTTCTAGTGCATATCCAGCTCTGCCTTTTTTTGCTTATTTCATGCTTCTTGTTGGGCCCCTTTAGTGATCCTCGTTTGGTGTGCCATCTTTATGGGATCTCTTAAATCATTTTAATAGGAAAATAACAGCTCTAAGTGATGTACTGATTTTGTATAGTACCGTGGGATTTAGATTTGGACGAGAGTACAGAAGTATTCAACAGGTTTCTCATCTCTGTGTTGCTTGTGACATCATCCAAACCTTATCATTTACCTAAGAAACAATGGCATCTGTTCAGATGTCACCTCCCAGTGATGTTAACCTGTCACTGTCTGCCACGCCAGCCAAATCTCACACTGAGAGAAAGGTGGAGTCACCCAGTACAGCCGGAATGTTGTCAGAGGGGTGTGTGGTGCTCAGGTGGCAGTGGCAGTCTCTGTCCACTCTGCCAGTATCCGAGTACACCAGCAGTTTGTGCTTTGTATTTTGTCCTGTGTGCAAGGTAGTAATTCCAAATTCTACGGTGTCTTCTAGCTATAATTTAGTGCGGTGCCAGTTTGTGGGATTATATTTCAGAACTCTCCTGGCTCATTTATTTATGAATTCAAAGTGTTTCGTCTTCATTTTTTTGCTATGTGGCTGGTGAGGAGGGAGGAGAAGAGCAAAGTTTTGCAATCTATTCTTGAAGTTTTGGCCAGTGGCAGAATTGCTACTGATTTGAATAGGAGCCTCGGTAACTGTTTTGACAGGTTTTATGACTTTAAAATATGCTGGCTAGATTCTTGATGACCAACTGAACGTGTTGTGGCACAAAGGCAATGGAAATAGAGTAACAGTCCTGCCAAGAATAGATTGCCTTTCATTTTTTTTATTAGTTGTCACCATACTTATTACTTTATTCTATGCAAGAATATTTATTTCATTGTTAACGCAGAAGCTTTAAATAAGAATGTAGTGTACGTATTGAAAGGATGAAAGTGCTAACAAGCTAATTTCATTCGGAGTATTCAGAAATATTAATAAACTGCCTTGGAAAGCAAATTCTGCAATAATATATTCATGTTTTTTTTCTCTTGATTTTGCTGAAGGGAGGTGAGTGGCAGAAAATGGCAATAGGAAAAATAATGTGCCTTTCTCCGTATTTATTTCGAGTAAAGTGATGCTGCCAGATGATGTATGTTCTTTCACATTCATTGAGACCTCGCAAATACCTTGAGTGCAGATCATGCCTTCAGCTGTAAGGTATCAATTGTGCTTAAAGTGACATGTTAAGCTTTTAATATTTCTTGATACTTAAACCAAGTGTGTTTTAAGTTGGGCCACACAACATCTGCAGGAATCTGCATGTCCAAGTTGATATCATGTGATATATATTAGTTTTGATTTGCATGTAGAAGCACAAACATTGTGGTATAATAGAATCATAGGATCATTAAGGTTGGAAATGACCTCCACGATTGAGTCCAACCTTTTATTGAATACCACCATGCCCCCTAAACCATGTCACAAAGTGCCATCTCTCATTTTTTTAACACTTCCAGGGGCTGTGACTCCACCACTTTCTCAGGCAGACTATTCCAATGCTTAACCACTCTTCCAGTGAAGAAGTTTTTCCTAATATCCGTTCTGAACTTCCGTTGGTGCGACTTCAGGCTGGTCTCCCTTTGTCCTGTCGCCAGTTGCCTGGGAGAAGAGGCTGACCCGCAGCCTTGGGGTGCCTCAGCCACAGCCTCATTTCAGGTAGCTGTGGAGAGTGAGAAGGTCTCCCTTGAGACTCATCTTCTGCAGCCTAAAGAACCCCAGTACCCTCAGCCTCTCCTCATAATGGGGTTGATGTTCCAGACCCTTTACTTGTTGCACGACTACTTGGCTATTTGGAAAACAACCCAGCGAGCATGTGAAGGCACCAGAGGCAGCCTTTGAAGGCCTTCTAATTGATTTCTTCTGTTAGAGGTGAACGAGCTGTCAGGGATCCTGGGCTGGGAGAGCCATGTAGGTATCTCTTACTCTCTTCTGGTCTTGCTGTTTCCCAATGTAAAAGTAGGTGTGGTGTAAGGAAGGTGATAGCAGGCTCTGCCATCTCTGTGAATAGCAAAATAAAGCAGCTTTGTCTTATGTGAATTTAAATTGTGAATTACGTGAATACGTAGTGTTTTGTAGCTACAGTTAGTACAGAGGTTGTACTGTGAGTAGGAGACTCAAACATCCTAATTTGTTACAGTTTTCAACCCATTTTTTCAATGTACTGGCTGTGAACTCAGAGAGGAGTGTTGGCCCCATAGCCCAGTGGCAAAACTGCTACTGGTTTTAATAAGGCCTTGATTATACCCTTAAATAGTATTTTAGTGTCTGTTAGTTTGCTTTGTGCAACGTTTATTTTTTTTCAAGGACTGATTTTCAAAAGTTACTGAGCTTGTACTGTTTTGATGGGTTTTGTTACATCATTAAATTCTTAGTACTTCTAAAAATTAGACTATAGGAATATTTCTTACAACAAGTAAGTCCAAAAGAATAGGAATTTTAGAATGTTTAAGGCTGCAAATACAATTGATGTGAATAAGTTCAGCGTGTCTGAAAATAAACTGCTTTGTACCTGTAGGTACCTATTCTATACTAATGGTGACTGTGCAAGGGGACAACACGAGGAAGGCATTTAGAGTTTTTATGAAGTCCAGCTGAAGCAGAGATTCTAAAGACCAGGGTTGTTAAAATGATTGCCTGGATTTAAAATTTTCAGAAATAGATGAATAATGGGAAGATTGAAGGAAGAATATAAGATTTGGGAAAACTGTTTCAAAATCATATTAAGTGGAGAGTTGTGGAAAACATGCATACAGAGTAGAAGAGAAGGAAATAAAAGAAATACAAAGAAATTAGTTTGTCAGGTGGTGAGAGCTGACACCACAAATGGCTGCTTTTTATCTGCTAATCTTTATTTTATAGCTAGCAAACTCTGGGGCATTTGCTGAGACGGGAAGAAAAAGACACTGAGGAGAGGTGGTGGGGAATGAGGGGAAAATCAGCGGTTCTGTTCTCCCAGCTCTCTGCCTTTGTTCTACTCTACCACAAAAAGGCTGTTAGAAGAAATTTAGGGATTAGTCCCATGAGCCGCAAGGTAATCTCTATTCTCTTTAAACCCTCGTCCCAACATCCTGATCTTGGTCAATTATGTGTTTGGTGTCTGTCTGTGGCAGCATCTCAGCAGATTTCACACCAGTCTTTAGTACTTGCTCATGGCCCTTAATAAGGGAGTAATGTACAGTTGTCTGTTAATGATAGGTTTTGTTACAGATTAAACTTTTAACAGGCAGAAATCAGAACCAGGAGCTACAAGGCTGTTTTACGCTGTCAGATCTGCAGCTCTGCAACACCTGTGTCTATTTTTAATAGTTAGTTTTGCTAGTTAGTTCTTTTCATTTAGTATTTAGCATGAGCTAAGAACATGCAAAGGTGGCTTAGCTAAAGGCCTAATAACTTATGCATCTGCTTCCTCTTTGTCAAGAGACGCATATCATTTTTACCTGTGATCGTTTCAATTTAGGAGTGCTAGCAGGTGAAGAAGACTAGGATGTTAATATGACTTGAATGAAGTGTGAGTTGCTCTGCCATCTCTGTGAATAGCAAAACAGTTTTGTTTTATGGGATACATAATATTCGGAGACATGGTGGGGATAAATTTTCTGGGGTAAATACTGCATATATATGTGTGTGTGTGTGTGTATATATATATTTAAATATGTAAAAGACAAATGTTTTCAATGAAAGAAGGTAAACAGTGGTGGTTTCCATTGAAAGTGACACTGTTTTTAATGTGGAATAGCTAATGGTTCAACAAAAAAGGGTTTCTTTCCTTTACTTCCTTTAGTAACAGTAAAATTGAAACAGAAATCCACTTCAGATCTCCAAGTAGTTAAAAACTGGGGGTGGGGGTGGGCAGAAAATAATGAAAGCAAAAAAAAAAACTACTCATCCTGGTTTAAAGGAATTTATTTTGTTGTGGGCAACATGTTTCTGAAAGCTGTATATTGCAATACATGTATTATTTGTAGCCTTGGTTTGAGAGGGCCTTAGGATGATACTGTTTATTGAAGAAGATGAACAGGCAGTTACTGTTAGAAAAAGGAGTGAGAATTTTAGATTTTTGTCTATTTTCTCATGCTTTCATTTGAATTTTACTGAGATCTTGCATTGTAGATGTTTCATTGCGATTCTGTATGCTTTGAAAATAGTTAAGGGGGAAAATGTATCTATAAAAGAAGCAATTCCCTACTTACAGTAATGCTTCTTGTAGTTTGCATAGGACAATGCATGTGACTTCCAAAATGCTGAAGTTGAACACCAGAGAAGCCATAAAACACTTACACAGCACTATATCTTCTGCAGCATTTTCTAAATATAGACTAAATCCTTGTCATGAAGGGTTTGTATAGTTAAAACAAAACAAGACTTGACATGACACAGAACAGCTTGAGAGAGGCATGAGAGCTGTAGGTGAGGAACTGTGAGAAATTGAACTGTTTCAAGTGAAGGATTGAAAGGACGGTGAAGATGCCCACCCCCTCCAGTTGAAACAAAAAAAATGGGAGTTTGAACTCTTTTTGTTGTCTAGTTTTTTGTTAGTGGGTTTTTAGAAACCACTATTTCTTTCTAATTTAGATAGTAAAAACAGTATCTATACGAAATCTATAGTAGGTTTTTTTTAGTAATAAATAAGAAAGGAATTTAAAGCTGTTCTCAAGTGCACATTTGTGGGTCCAGATCCTCAGCTGGTGTTATAGCACTGCTTCCTTCAGTGGAGCCCAACACACATATTGCTTGTAGCTCCTGTTTGTGCTTGTTAGGCTGAGCAGTGGCTGCTGATGGCTGAGTGAAAGAAGGATGGAGTAGGCAGAATTTGCAATAGCTTTTGATCTATGGTGCCTCTAGCACCCCTCCCTTGGGATGTCGTTGGTTCTCCTCTGTTCCTCTCGAAACTGGTTTTCTCTCCTAGAAGTTAAAAGTGAAACTTGCAAACATTTGGTAAATTATGCTGCTTGGACAAAAAAATTAAAACACATTACAGTGAAAAACAACTTACCCTGATTTTCTATGGAAGCAATACTTGCTTATCCTACCATCCAAGGATCCTACTATACAAGCTGCACCAGATGTTTTTGAACTTCTTGGTTGCTTCTAGTGATATTTGACAAAAGAATGGAAGTCTTGAAAATTAATTAAAGTTTTATTAAGTTTTGAGAAATTGGAGGAGAGAGAGACACTCATGTAAATTCTCTGGCTGAGAGAAAAGGCTGCATGGTGACCTCATTTTATGATCAGTATCAAAGAGTCCACCTAGGAGAGGAGTCTTGTATGTGTCCTCGATGCTCGGAGCTTCTTAGACATTGAAATGAGCCAACCACGACATGCAAATGTGTAGGTTACTAGGCCCTGTTAGATCTGGCATTCATAATGATATATGAGGGAAAAAAAACCTGAATGCTTTTCCTAAGTTGTTGTTTGTTTGAGGCTTGGGGTTTTCTTTTTTTAATGGTCTCTTCCTCCCTCTCCCTGGGTTATTTTTATGTCACCTTTTTTGAAAGCGTGGGGTGGAGCGCTCCTTCAGGGTGTTGGACTGACGCCTGCCTGATGAGAATTGATTTGTTTAAGCCCTTATGCTGTATCCATTTACAGCACCTGAAGATTTGCTTCTCTTTTGTTTTTGTTCCTTACCTACCTGAAGTCCTTAAGGAAGCATGTTGCAGGCATGAACCTTTTATTTAACTCAGCTTTTGACTGGGAGCATAGCAGGTATTGTGGTTTTTTAATTGGTCTGTTCACATTGACACTCAGCACATCTATCAGCAGAAGCACAGAAGGCCAGACTTCTTTTTGTTCCACGGTGTCAGAAAAGAATGGAAAGCCCAAGCAAACCCTGCTGTGAAGAAGGCGCAGATGAATTGGTTTTGCTTTGAAGTAACCTGAGTGCTTGGAAGAACAGAAGCTGTGCCTGCGTAGTGAAGTGTGTGTCGGGCTGGCTGGCCATAGTGTAATAACTGAAGGAAAGAGCCCAGCTACAGATACTCAGCTGAAGATGGGAAACTAGTAATTTATGCTCTGTTGCCATTCAGCTTCTCTCGGGTACCTCTGGTTTAAGATGGTGTGTTAAGAATAGAAAAGTAGGAGAAAACTTCAGAGGCGTCTGTTTTTCTGTGCAATAACAAAACACTTAGCAATTAGTAGCGAATGCAAAATCCAAATATTTGTATTCAAATAGAGTGCATTCCTACCGAAGCGTTTTAAGTGGTTTGTTGCTCTAGCAGAAAATGAGCTTAGAAATAAAGCAAGGGAGTCTTTTTGTCAAGAGAAACTTAATGGAACGTTAACTTTCAGTACTTCAGTCTTTATGCTAAGATTTGGAAAGCATATTACTTTTCTGCCCTGTACCTGAGCACAAATTATGGTGAAGAACATAGAGAAAAAGTGTTGAAGAGAATGACTATGGAAAATAATGATATTGTGTAAGTGTTTGGCACAGTAACAACATCACAACCCCCCTCCTCATGTGTTTGTTTATTTTGGAAAACAGTTTGGGCAGGGCAGTACTGTGATTATTCAAGTCGTGTTTGGATGTAAAATGAGCTTGGTTTGCTCTGTCAGGCAGGTGTTGCTGCGTTCCAGTGAAAAACATTTGCTGAGCTTGTGTGCAAAAAATGCACCTGTTTATCGGAATGACAATTTCAGCTGCGATAAACCGGTATGCAGGGTACAGCAGAGTGACTCAAGGGTGAGCCATCCTTTTTTAAGCTGGTATTCTTCCTTTGGCACTGTGCTGGGTTTTGCCTTTGCTCATGTTAGCTGCGCTTCAGTCAGTGCTGGTTGTGCTTCAGTTGAGCTCTGGTTACTGTATGTGTGTGTTGGAAAGACCTTTTGTAATTTATCTATTATGAATGATGGTTATTGAGGAAAGTTATTTCATGGGCTACTTTATTATCTTGAATACAGCAGCTTGTAATACTTAGGGGTTTACCAGAGGGATTTAATGAATCTCTGACAATAGAAACAATTACAGGGGTGGTAGAAAGAATCCTTGAATGTATTATTTTTATTTCCCTGGAGTTAATCTTCACATATCAAAGTAAATTAACCAGAATATGCTGCGTGGATGTCTTCTGGATTCCCAAGTCAAAAGCTATTATGAACAAAATGTGATTCTCTTTATTCCCTGTCCTACAATCCTTTCTCAAAGTATGCTCCTAGTGAAGTCAATATAAGTGAACGGAGTAATATTCTGCATACATTCGTGGTGGTGAGGGAAAGACACCAGTCACTGGGATATGTAGAGGTAAAATTATTTCAGAAGATATTTTTGCTTTTCTTCCTGAATCTTCGGCTCCTGCCACCCTCTCAGTCTCCTTCCACCTGGCTGGTGTCACCCATCTTCCTACTCTTTGTTTTCCCGAGGATTGGCAGTTCACGGCCTCTTGTCCGGGTCTCCTCCCAGAGCTCAATCTGCATTTCAGTCTGCAGCTTGCAAGCCGAGCTACCTGCACCGGGTGTATTCCTCAGCACTACAGTAGAGTGTTTGCATGCCTCACTTTGTCCCTTTAATGCCCCGAGGGATTGCCAGCGGAGTGGCATTTACTGAAGAGGTCCGGTTTGATGGAAACTGAAATCATAACCTGGCTGAAGGGGAAACAGAATATATTTTGTATATATTTGCCTAGGAGTAGATACATGCAGAGATGAATGTCAGTGTAATCCTCAAACTGTTTACTGTGTTGTGCTAATCTCTGCAACTACATCTGATTACAAAAGAAAAAAAGGCCACTGGTGAGCTTTAAAAGTTTCTGCCATCTGTCCTGGTGCTTACCCTTCCTTCACCGTAAGGATGTATTGTGAGAGCCTCCCCGTGTATTGCAGCCTCTTAGGCTGCTTTTACCTTCTGTCTCTCTTTCGGACTCTGTTCAGATGGAGCAGCATGTGGGTCTTCTGTTTTACCAGAACAATGCAAATCCTCATCTCCTATGCTTCACTTGTTTAACCTGGCAGCTTTGCATTTGGGACCTTCTTTTTATTGTGTAGCTCTTCACAACAGCTTGCAGTGGAGTTATCACAAGGAAGAGATCTTCTAGGTCTGTTCTGGCAAGAGGAGCGGTCTGCTTTCCCGCTCCTTCATCCCTGGCATTTCAGTGCTCGTGGAATGGTTTCACCCTGCATACCCTTGTGAGCTGAGTGCACCTCCAGATCCCCAGCATTTAAATGACTCTGCCCTTTGGGTGCTCTCTGGATCAGCCTCGTCCTTCGTCCTCATTGACGCTTCACGATTTCTGTCTGTTGGAGAAATCTGCCTAGATTTGAAACCACAGAACGAGGGGATAGCCTATTCTTCTAGCAGGACAGTGGCTCTCCTGCAGCTCCTGGCCTGCTTTCTGGTGTGCTTGAGTTAGTGTAGTCGAAAGGAATATGATTGCCTCTGCCTGTGAGGAGGAACAGACTGATGTCTTTGGGAGAGCTGAGGACGGTGCACAATTAGTACTTCATTCATCTACATCACATTTTGTCCATGTACTGAGTGTAATAAACAATATGTTATTAAAGCTAGTAACAACCACTGTGGCTTTTGAGAAAATACTATCATTACTGAAAAGCTGGGTTAAGCTCTCCCTAAATCCAAAAGTAATTCAGGGGTTTCAGGACTCTTCCCTAGAAAGCAGACCAGGCAAATGACGGAGATCAAGAAAATAATATACAGATACCAAATTTGAGAGCTGATCCTTGTATTTTAAAATATTCAGTGAATAATTTAGTAAAATATTTTAAATATTTAAAGTGTATTTAAAGCACCATTTCAGCAACTCATGCATCTTTGGATTTTTCTTTCTAATCTTTTTGGTTCATGATAGAGGTTTCAGGTATGCTGTTATTTCCACCCCTTAGGCTATAATAAATATGGAGTATTAGTTCAAGATATGAAATTGCTGATGTCACTGCTTGGGCACAGTTAGGCATGGATACCTAAAAGATTTTAATTTTATGGTGGAAATCCCTTATAATGAAGTTGTGGTTTTCAGAGAAAAGGCTGGACTTAATTGGAGTTATTCACACAACTTGATGGGAGGAAAGAGTGCTCTTAGAAAATAAAATGATCAAGTTTTAAAGATTTTTTGCTTAAAGAATTTTTACCTCCACAATGTAGACGTTCTCTCGATCAGTTGCAGTGTGAAAAATGGTATTGGTAAGGTTTTTTAATACTTAATATATATTATCTTTGTTCATTGTTTGTCACTGGCTGTGGCAAATGAAAGTAGCTGTAGCCAGTATAAAAAAATAAATTTAACATGCTCTTCATGCAGTGAGTATGTAAACTTGAAGCTTCATGCCAAAGCTGTGTTGCTGGTTACAAGTTAAAAGCCTGTATGTTCTAAAGGGAATGCAGGACAAGTTTACGGAAGTGAAGTCCAATGAATGTTACCAAGTATGCAGGAATTCTGGCATGAAAATGGTAGGGAGAATATTTTGGGGTGTGTGGGGGGCTGTGTGGCATCTCGCATTCTTCCTGAGCATGAGATTTTGCATGTGCGTGAGATGGGCATGTGGCCTGGCTGCATCGTAGGAATGGCTGCATCAGATCCAAGTTCTGCATTCACAAAGCATCCTCAAAAGTGTTTGAAATTGTAGAAATTAAGAACTGAAAGTCTCAGCGAGAGCTGGTTATGTCCGCAGTGCCCAAGGTAATGCAAATTTCATGAGCTGACAGTCTTACTCTGTGAGCTCAGGGAATGCTGCTGATCTTATTTTTGTTTTTTGAACTTTGATAATCCACTGTCCCACGTGGCTAAACAAGGGAGAGAGATGTTGTTTTCTGCGTATCTAATGATGGGAGCAATTTCTTGGCAGCTGAATTCAGATTCTGTAACATGACTTCAGATTAACATTAGATTTCTCATAGCTAATGGTATTTTAGCCTCTCAACTCTATTCACAGGAAGAAAAAATCCTCTCTCTCGAGGTATTTGTGTTTTACATCTGATCTTCCCTACTTATATATAGTGTGTGTCACAGTTTGACCCTTTAATAGATAGAAGTGTGAAAAGCACTGTGGTCATGACTAGCATCACTTCTTTTCAAAAATCAGTTCTTAAACGTTGAGATTCTACATGAACAAAAAGGTTGTTGGTGTATACATAATAAGAGGAATTCAATTTCAGAGTGATCTGTGCTGCATAATAAGATGAACTCACTTGTACAGGGTTCATTGTAATAAGCTAAATGAAACATTGCACGAATAGGAAGCAAAGATTTAGGTCGCCCTTAAACTACGTTAGAAAATCAGTGGCTCACTGAAGTAGTGGGTAACCACTCCTCATATCATGCAGGGGATGAGGCTACAGTGTGTCTTTGCACTGCGGAGTACTGAGCAGAAATAAAGGAGGTGGTTTTTGTTCTGTGTATTTTGTTAGTGAGGCTTGCTGGAACAAGTCGGTTTGGCGTCTTACATTGAAAAATAGGATGTCCTCTTGTGGGGAGGGTTTAAAGAAAATGAGGGAAGATTATTCAAAAATCAGAAAATGTTTTACCCTGAGTGGTTAAAAAAGGTCTGCTTGTTTGATTTAAAGGAAAAAAAAAAAACGGAACTTAATGAATACAAATATGGAAGTGGAAGTGCAAGTGCGGGTGAGAGGAAGGCTCTTGAAACAGAGCGGTGTTTAGTAGTTGGAAGTACAAAAAGTGCTTCTATAAAACCTGTAATCTAAACATGAAGGAGCTAATTGTGTAGACTGTTATATAGGAGGTTGGCAGCAGTGCTCATCTTGGTTACTCCATCCCTAAAATCTGAGAATAATAGAACTGTTCCTGGGATGCACACAATCACATGGTAAATTTTATTTTAAGGCTCTGTGATGGATGGATTAAAAAAGTAATTTTAAGAGAGTTCTCAACCCAGGTATTTTCTGTTTAAGATTAAAATATTTTCAAAATGGAAGTAATTTTTCACCGTACATTGATTACTCTGTCTGTTAATTTATTTTTTTTTTGCAGCTTAGAGTAGGGAAATGATCTAGCCTTTTCCATCTTCATGCTCTTACACATGAGGACAGACTTAATAGAAAAGTTGATGGAGAGAGGTTAATTAATTTAATTGGTTTCCATGGGGCTTATAAAAATAAATATGGATACCATTCATTTTCTCATAGAAGGCTGTACTCTATAAGCCTATAGGGTGAGTTAAATTTGGCTTAAAATCTGTTTGGAGGAACTCATTTTGATGTGGCCTAAGGGATAGGATGGCTCATGTTTTTGGGGTAAAAGAGGGATCCAGGACCTTAAAAGTGCTTTCCTCCGTCCTTGGCAGCAAATGTCATCCCCCAGACCACTGCAGAAGTGGCACCTATGCTGCGTGCCAGACTGTGCTCGAGAGGGGGTGTTCAGCTGCTATGTCTGCGGTCACTGAGCAGCTGTTCTGCGTCTCCTGCAGGTGACAGGCCAGATGGAAGTGTCTCCTGTGCCTGGTACAGCCCACAGGCTGTCCTCTGGATGGTCCGCATGGCTGGCCAGTGCTCCTGGTAGGCTTCTCCTGCTGGCATGAGTGGGTTTTCTGAAAGCTTGCAATGCTGTTGCGTGTGAATACACTTAACAGCCTTGCTTTCCTGAGAATGCCGAATGAAAAAGATCAGGCATCTTTCTAACTCAGGAACTGAGTGATTATGAATTTTTCTAACCAGAAACTTGTGTTTCTTCTCTCTCACCCTTGCCTGCAGCTGTTTTCTGTGTTATCTGCTGGATTTTTGCCTTCTACATCTGTGGATGCATGCAGTTAGTCAGTCCCTATCCCACATTAGCATTCTGTGCCGGGAGGAGCCCTCGGAGACCATGGCTTAGCTCTGCTTAGGCTTTGCTGTACAAGCCTGTTGTTAAACAAAGCTTCACACTGAATTCACATTTTCATTATGAAAATGTGCATCTAATTGGTTCTTTCAGCTAACTGAAATGAAAGATGGGTGGCATCTGTTTAATAAAGTCCATTATCATCTGGAGATTAAAGAGGGAAATATTTCTTCTTTGCTGTATCTTAGCGTATCGACTCAGTGTTTCTGTAGGGGCTTCAGTGCTGACCTGGAGTTTTATCAGAAACTTCATGCAGTCAGTACATATCTTGAAACTGGTATGAGCATGTGACCATATTGATATTTTCGTGGATTCTAGCGGATATCTAAATACGGTTCCTGTAAATTTGAACACACAGAAAATGAAAGTGTGCATTACCAGTCTTTTATCTGAGCTGTCCCATACACAGACCCTAATTTAACCAGGTCTCTCTTGCTTATTTCCGCCATGGTTCACTGTATTTCTAGGAACTTAGCATATGATATTTTTTTCTTTCTTTATTTCTTGATACTTCGAAAGAAATCTTTGTGCTGAGAGTTACAGTCAAACACATTGACACAAACTGATAAAGTATGTAGGTACTTGAGGAATACCGTATATTGTCCTCGACTTTGCTGCAACTGGATTCTTCAGAAGTTTGTCGTGGAAGCATTTCATGGGGTGAAGTGTATGGAGGACATATGGCATGTTTCTTGGCAGACTATGGACTTCCGATGTTCTTGTCTATAAGCACAGGCATACTGCTTTCTTTATATAGGTATTGTGTGTTTGTGTGTGTGAATATGTATCTATATATGTATATGAGAGCTGATTTTGTACTGCACTATTGCAGAGTAAGTGTTGTAAGGTATAATTAGACAAGCTATCATTAAACGACTACTGAGTTATGTAGTTTAGGATTATACGTTATTTCATTTTGGATTGAGGCCATTTCTCTCATGTGGTTTCCATGTCTGTGATTTCTTGTTCTTCAAAATACAATTAAAGACTCAGCAGACATATGCAGCTAATGACATAGAGAGAAATTAAATATTTTAATGACTTGAAGTGTAAAGCTCCATCCATTTATTTCATTATTAAAATATTATTTAATACTTAATCTGTGCCAATGAAATATGACAAAGATGAAACCACAAATTACAGCATCTGTGGTGAAGCTGAGCCTGAGATGTTTAGGATATTGTAAGTAAAGGGTGTGTTTAAAGGCTGCCCTTTGTGCATCAGCTAAAACTACTGGGAATGCTGTGTCATAGCAACAGACTGTAGCGGGAGCACTGGTTTCTGGTTGAGAGGTTGCTTGTGAGTGTTTTGGTGGCTGAGGGATTTTGGTGGGGTTGCCCTGCTCCAAGGACTGTCCTTGTTTCTGCCCAGTCAGCTGTGGTGGGTAAATTCTGGGACTGGTTTGGATCATCCTCTTCAATACCATAGCTCAGGTTATAGGAAGAAAGGGATTCTCAGGACATTGATGGTGTCTGTGAGAGAAGTGGAAATGTGCCCTTACGGAAGAGTGTGGACAATGAATGATATAGCTAGAGAGGGACAGCGTTAAAGGGCCTATGAGGAAGAAATGGAGAATTTGGTGTCGAGGGGAGAGAGATGGGTGTGTGTGTACATTTGGGTTGTGTGCTGGGAGCTTGATAGTGTCTTAGGGGATGGCAATAGAACTGCTGACCTTGAATGATGCTTCTTTTGCCACATCACAGCTGGACAGCTGTAACTCTTTGGAATTAACCAGTTCAGCTGGGGACCAGGAGAGGCTTTCATAGAAAAAGCAGTGTCAGATAATGTGAACAGTGAACGTTGCTGCACTTCTCTTTTTATCAGGAAAAAATTCTGAGCAAACATAACTCACACCGTGTTTGTGCATATATGCTTTGCAAAATGTACATATTTACATAAGCTTCAATCCTTTTGCATGCATGATTTCTGTGATAAAGGTATTTATTACTGCCTGGTGAAAATTGTGTGTTCAGTTTGAATAAATGTTTTTGTCGGGATTTCTGCAGTAGTGATCTTAGAAATTGTGGAGTTTTTTTAAATTTACTTTGCTCTGTGAACTGTGGTTTAGTTAAAGGTGGCTTAAAACTTAAGAACAAATACCTGTTCTGCTATAAGAATAAATAATGCTTTATTAAAACAAAGAGCGTATATTTTTCAACTACTTTAAAACCTTTCCTATCTCCTTACCATAGCAATAACTTTAGTGCTTACACAGTGCTTGACTTTTTCAGAAGCACTTTACAAATATTAATTAATTGTTTTCCTAGGCTGAAAAAGCTGCACAGTGCAGGCACGTGGGTGGGAGCAGTTGGGGACAGCCAGGCCAGCAGAGCAGTGTGTCTCGCTACACCTCGTTATTTCCTGTTGTAAAGATGATTGTCAAAGGGGCCATCCACCTTTCATTGTCCTTCCCTCTTGATAACTCTTAACTTGGGGAATCCACCCTGTATATTTCTTAATGAATCTCTCCTCTGAGAACACACCATGAAGTCTTGCCTCATATACAATTTTAGGCCCACTAAGATTTTCACTGGAAAACAGTTAGTACTGCTGTGTTCACATAGCGTGCCTCAGACTAGGGGTGATTAGCATTTGTGTTGTGCTTTCCAGATAATGATCTCGAGGAGTCTAATGAAGTTGGCATTTCCCTGTTTTGGAGATGTATAAAAAAATTAAAGTTCAGAGAAGACAGAATTGGAAATAGCATATTGGATTTCTGGCAAATAGCTTCTCCTTAAAGGAAGGGATAAGATTGTCTTAATGCGGAAAACAGAAGTGCTTTGAATTATGAAAAAGAGTAAGATTACAGGAGTTAAGAGGTGCAATATATTTCACATCCCGTGCTTAAGTCAGAGAGAAGGAAAAGCCGATATCCGTGCATGTTGAATTGGGATCACAGTAAGATACTGAGTGCATACACCTGAGAACTTGGGTAGAAGTTAATTGCTGTTTAGTTTCCTTAGTAGATTAATTAGCAATGGCCAAGTGAATTAACTGAGTAGCAACAACCAAAAATATTGTCTCAGACCACATCCATCACCATTGCCCCATGCACTGCAGTGGACTTTGTGTTGAGTTTTGGCTGCAGAGGATCTGGCACAAATCTGTCTAAATCCCAGTTTTGTTACCACGCATATTGACCTATGTTGCTCCTGAGCACTTCAGAAGCACTGAAACACTTCTTTCTCTTTTTTCACTGGTACATCAAAACCAGGACTGCTGCTGTTACAGAGTCTCCTCACCTCCAGCTGCCAATTACAGGCATCTCTTTAGTGTTGTGCTTCCCTGTTTTTGGCGAGGTGTGGTTATTACGTGTGCCCTGGGCTCCCTCTGATCTTCTGCAGTAGTTGCCTGGACTGCATCTTGCAGGTTTGAGTGCTTTTTTTTGTGCGTCTTGCCCCATCCTGTCTGAGGAGAACAGGATGTCATTTCCAGTGACCCCACGGGGACTTGGAGTTAAAAGATTGAGTAGGAAAGGGAAGCAGTTGTCAAGAAAGGAGGAAATTCAGATGAATTAAGGAAAGGAGATTAATGGTCAAATGAGTCAGCCTTTTTTTTTTTTTTTTTTAATCTGCTATTAGGTTTTTGTAGAACAATGTCTGCTACAGATCCAGGAAATGGTATTGGCATTTAAACCAAAAAAAAATTGCTTGGCTTTCTCTTTAAAGGCAGGTTTTTTTGATCTTTTAGAAAAAGAAATTTGATTAGCTGATGGTTATGACAAATGATTATTTCTTGAGAATTCAAACTGACTCAGCTGAGATGATCACAGGATCATAGAATATCAGATTGGAAGGGACCTGAAGGATCATCTCATCCAATCTTTCTTGGCAAAAGTACAATCTAGGCAAGATGACCTAGCACCTGGTCCAGCTGGATCTTAGGAGTGTCCAATGTTGGGTAACCATCCACTTCCCTGGAGAGGTTATTCCAGTGGCTGATGGTTCTCATTGTGAAAAAATTTTCCTCTTGTGTCCAACCAGAATCTCCCCAGGAGTCTCTGGTTCTTATCTTGGGAGGCAGCTAATGAACATTTGTTGCTGCTCTGGTAGGTCTGGCTTATTCCCCAGTTGGGTGCAATAGCATGAATATTGCCACTTGGGACCCTGCCCTCTGAGCCCTCCAATTTAAAGCCTGCCTCACCAAGTTGGCCAGCCTGCTGCCAAACATCTCCTTGCTTCTTCTAGTCAGATAGATCCCATTCTTTCCTAATAGACTGTAGTCATTGAAGATATTTATTGATGATAATTATTATTGATCACAAAATCATAAGAGAGGGTCATATTGCAGGGGGATACAATGGTCATGTGGTCCAACCTCCCTGCTCAAGCAGGGTCATCTTAGAGCACATGGCACAGGATTGTGTCCAGATGGTTCTTGGGTATCTCCAGTGAGGGAGACTCCACAGCCTCTCTGGGCAGTCTGTTCCAGTGCACGGTCACACACAGAGTAAAGAAGTTCTTCCATGTGTTCAGATGGAAGTTCCCGTGCATCAGTTTCTGCCCATTGCTCCTTGTCCTGTTACTTGGCAGCACTGAGAAGAGCCTGGCTCCATCCTCTCGACACCTCTCTTCAGATGCTCACAGACATTGATAAAGTCCCCTCTCAGTTGTCTCTTCTCAAGGCTGAACAAGTCCAGCTCCCTCAGCCTTTCCTTGTAAGAGAGATGCTCCAGCCCCTTAATCATCTTTGTCACCCTCTGCTGGACCTGCTCCAGGAGCGTCTGCCCCTTCATCCAAGTCGTGGATGACTTGCTAAAGGCCCTGGAAGTTGAGATTTAACAAAATATTTGGATAGGATGCTGACATTAAATACTCCAGTCCATCAGTGTTATCTTCAATTTTTGATTTGTTCCAAATTCTTGCCTTTGCAACCGGTAATGGGCCAAGTGTCTGCAGTTCTTCATACCATCAAGAAATGAGAGCTGGGGACATAAATCACTGTGTTGTGAAGTACCTACGAGTGTGCTAAAATCCCATGGAATTACAGATCTTGATCATTATGTGCAGCAAAATGATTGCCTTTAAATGACAGTGGGATTTTTTTTTTCTGATTGAAAAAGACAGCTAGACTCTAACAGCATAATTAGCATAGATTATCTTCAGTGTTGGTCTGTTTGTGCTTTTACTTCAAGAGGCCCTTAAGGATGGATGAATATTTGTTAGAGGCAGCCTGTTGTAAAAATCATAACCAGCTGGAAAGCTAACGTATATACACACAAGTTAGTTGTAAATAAAAGCTCACTTTGCTTTTTAGATTTTAGTTTTCGTACTCCTCTTTGCTTAATAATGTTGTCCGATTCTTTTCAAGTCCTCTCCATTTTTGTGTGCATGGCTTTCTCTATGATAGTACATACTAATGTTTAGGAAATTTTTTCAAAGAAAAGCTGAAGCAGCTAATAATTTTTTTTAGAAAAGATTGGTCTCAATAGGTGTAATTAAACACCCAGTTCGTCACCTCAGTAGGCAGCAATTCTTGTTCTAGTATCTTATTGCAGTGTGTCTGGCCACACTTGGTTAACATGTTATTTGAACATTTTATCTGGTCTGAGCAGTGAAGTTCTTAAGTTGATTTTTGGATTGCTAAGTTCATCCATTGTTCGTATGAATATAAGCAATGCAGTGTCACCCATAGGCCTATGCTTTAGTCTTAATTCAGAGAAATAACTCTGCTTTGTTTTCTATCTACTTACACTGAAAAACTTAGCTTTGGAACGTAGGATGTTCTCTTTCTTTTTTTTGGCAGCTGAGGTCTTGCAAGAATAATGGTAAATCCTGTGACTGGAGAAGGAATTCTGAAGATTTTTTTTAAATGGGAGGTTCTAATTGCTGCTTATTAAGAAGGCTAAATTTCCATATTAGCTGACAGGAATTAAAAAGAAAAAGAGGACATGGTGCTGAAATCTCTTATTTACAATAGTAAGCTTTTTAATTATCTGAATATCAGATCTGATTTGTTTGTACAATTTTTTAGAAAGTTATCAGAATAGTATTGTGGATAGTAGCCCTAGAAGCTTAACAGAAGTTAAAACCTCTCTGCAGCCTAAAAATATACATCCTGGGGTAGTAGAATATCAGATATCTCAAAAAAACATGCTTGGGCCATTGCCCAAATACAAATCATGTTACGATTTCCAGTATCTAAGTAGGCATGATGTGGTTGATCAATGGTCAGTCGGGCTTGCTTGGAACACCTGAAGAAGTGGGAAGACGGATAATGGGTAAAATTTTGTCTCAAATTTAGGCTATCATGAGCCTGCAGTAACTCTGCCAAGGACAGTAGGGTTATTCTATGTTTATGTCCAAATAGATGATTATCCAATTAGCTCAGCAGAAGAAAGACTAGAAACGATTGAACTGAAAGATGTTTGGCTTTGTCAAGGATGTTGATATTCATGGTTAAATACTACAATATGAATGAATATAGAAAAAAAGAGTGATAGGAACAGTCTGCTTTTTCTAGCCATCTGGGTGTTACTGTCAGCATAATGGTGAGATAGGTGTTTTTCATCTGTATTGGGGCATTCCTTGTGGAAGCATTGAGCATAAACACTGCATACCCAAGCAATTTTTGCAATTTAAATTGTGGGATGTTTTCTATCAGGAAATGTCACTGCACACTGCCTGCTTGAGGTCAGTGAGTTAAATATTGGAGTTGGATCCTAACAGGGCTGGATAATTTAATAACCCATAGCAGCATTAGCAGTTACGCATGCAAAGATAAAGGTTATCACGCTTTGCTCCATAAGCTGATTGTAGTGGGGACCTGTGGGGCCTCTTCTGTGTTCACTTTAGAGCAGCACGAGAGCTGCTCTCTAAGAGTCGAATCACCTTTGTAAAAAGAGAAATAGCAGACTTAAAAGTTCAGTGATCTCAGCTTATATAGTGAATGTTGCATCACTCCGTTTATTCCAATGAGATGCTTGAAATGCAGAGATGTTGCAAGAGGGCTGGCGCAGCACCACGGAGAGATGAAGTGCTCTGCCTGACTGTTGCTCAAAACATTATTTAGGGTAAAGGAATAGGAGCAGCTTCGTATGAGTTAGAGAATTTACAAGTGGATTAGGAACTCTTAATCTTCGTGCCAGTACAGATGGATACCTCGATAGAGGGAATCTGGTAAGCTTTTGGGAAAAGATGTGCAGAACTGCCATACTGCGACTATTACAGGAGCTAATCAGAGCTGAACAGCTTTAATCTGTTTGTTTACTACTGAAAAAGTACACACAAGGAAACATAGAGTAAAAATTAAATTTAAAAGTGAGTAAAATGTTTCTTGTTTTTTGATTTCATGCTTTTAAAATAAAATTCACAGTCAGTTAATGATGTGAAAGGAGGCACAGGGTACATGCACCTGACAGTCAGCTTGGGAGAAAAAGCCATTCTGCTTCTTAGTTTCTGCTTATTCAGGACTGGCTGCAGTCTTTAAGCATGTTCTCTGTTGATCTGGACTTTATGAAAGAATAGTAACCAGAAGGTACCGTGTTCTTTGGAGATTAATTGATGCTAAAACACACCGATCCAGCAGCTGAGTATGTGCTGAAATGTATTATACTTTTATAACCAGTCTTGGTTTATAGAAGATTTTGTTATAGTTAGGTTTTTAGCGCTTGGGGAGGAGCTGTTGGCTTAAAATATAGTTACCTTGTCACTCAAAATATTTATTCTCATAGTCTGTTCCTCTCTTTATGTTACATTGCTACTATTTTCCCCTCACATTTTGCTGGAAGTCTATTTCCTTCTTTACATTTGCTTTTTTCTTCTACATTTCCAGGGTGTAAAAGGAATTAATGGGGTGATGAAGGAATACTGGAAGTGTTTATTGTTGTCTACTGACCTTGCAGTAAACTGAAATACGGGCTCTTTATTAAACCAAATGAAAACAATAACCCAAAACCCCCATCTGTGTTCTGTCTCAAGCCATTTAGAGTTTAACTTTATCCCTCATTGCATATTTAACTGGAAAATTGGAACCTGCCTAGGCTGAGATGCTTTATTGAAGACCATACCCTGACATGTGTGGGCTATTGCTTTGCAGCACATCTGTCTTAATCATTTGGTGCATTGGGGCTACAGGCCCACCTCACATTACTCACTGTCCTGATCAACAGATACTTCAAGGAGACTTGGTGTGTGAATAAGATAAGCTTTAACGTTGTGCACATTTAATGGATTTAGTGAAGAAAAAAAAAAGCACAAGTTTTTTTGTTTCATTTTAAATAAAACTAGTTAGAGGATTGCAGAGGGACTTAGGGTCTCCCCATTTCCAACTTTTTTTGATCCTGTAGTCAAAAAAAAAAAAAAGCTGGGGATGTGCAGATGTCTTAAGCTTGCCAGTAACAGGGATTCCCTCTCCCCTTCTCAGCCTTAAGCTGCAGAGCAAAAAACAATCCCCTCATCTAATTGAGTATCTTAACTCCTTTTTCATGCTGGCGGTTACTGTAATTCTCATGTACTGAAATTGGTCTAGCGGTCTGTTATGGGACACAGTAAATGACTTCTTATATAGCTGTGATTGATCTCTCAGGGAGTACGTAGTTTGTCTGGTGCCAGTGTGAAATGTCAGGAACAATGCACAGAAATCAGCATTTCAGCAAGGATTTTTACCTAAGTCTTTGAAATTGCAGAGACCTTTTAAATCTGATTGCTTAGATTAGAGGCACAGGAGACAGAAGGAAAGCTGGGTTTTGAGTGTGACTGCATTGCTACGCACCAGTCATCCGATTCTATAAATATTGGCCATTTTATTCTCTTTAATTAGTGAGAGCTAGTTAGAAATAATGATTAAAAGAACTGCCTTAAAAATTGAAAAGTCTTTCGTGCTCCTTATGCCTCCTCAGGAAGGGAGAAACTGATTTATCCAGGAATAGTGAAGTTACTCTAACAAAAGTATAGCGTAGCTTTGGAAAGAGCAAAAGAGGGGTGTATTTCTGTATTTATGAAGGTGTAACTTCTAAGCGTGTATTTTTTTGCATCGTGAGCTTTTTTTGCTATGGCAGCTATGGTATTAATGCTGGAAAAATACTAAGTAGAACTTCTGGTAATTATTGCAATAGGTGATTTGCATTCTCTTTGTTTATGCCAAATCTTCTCCAGTGAAGAAGAGTAAGTCCAGTGTCTTAGGTGGAGACTTGTGCAGGAGAAGCCTATCAGCAGTTTATTTAGAATTTGGTGAGGATGGCTACTAAGCTTCCTTTGCGAATTTTCCCTTGGAAACTATATTGATGGCACATGAGCTAGAGGGTTTTCATCTCTTCTAACCTGACCAGAGGTTAAAATGCCTGCATGGTTGCCACACTTGGAATCAGCGTAGTGTTTGAGCAGTAAAACCTAATGTAATGCTGTGTAAGTTCATTGCCAGGAAGAAAGACTGCCTGCCTTGTAGTGGTTCATACGATGCATGAATTTAGAGTACAGGAATTACCACTTGTGGAGAAACAAACTGGCTTCTAGAAATGGGTACAGCTGGTAAAAACTCTGTCAGTCGCTAGCTCAGAGTCAACATGCAAGTTACAGTATGAACATGGGTTTGAAAAATCTTGGTTAGCTTGTGCTTCAGGCGAAATAAATATAAGACAGTAACCTTTTCCTTTCCTTTTCCTCCTGAAGTATCTGCTGTTGTGTTTTTCTTTAAAATAAATTTGAAAATACCCAAGTGAAATTGTTGCTTGAAAATTGGCATGAAATTCATTGTGTGTCATTTACACAGAAACAGCCCCGGAATGGAAACCTTACAGTTTTCTACCAAGGATTTCTATTTCTTTGTATTTGTAAAGCTGTTAATTTAAATGTTTTGGCAGCGGAAATGTTTCATTTTAAAAACCTTACTGAAAATACTTTGTGTGGGCAACAAATCCAAACTTCTATGCAATGGACTATATTTCGTTACATTTTTGAAAATTGGATTTTTTTTTTTTTTTNTTACATTTTAGAGTGTGTTTTAATTTTTCCTGTTGATTAAGAACAGATGGTTAGCTTAAGGCCAACTAAGCTTAATATGACCAAACAGGTTAATTTTCTGGGTTTAATCCTCTAATATACGTCAGGAAAATTTTGGAGTATTTCCTGCTACCCTCAGAATATGGTGGGTCATATTTGTAAGATTTCTAAGGTAATCTCTGCATAGCATTGCAGAGAAAAAATAATATGACATTAGCTGAACGACCCCCTGGAAGTGATGTCTTCTCCATGACCCTTCCTCATGTCCCCTGTCAGTAAATGCAGGCTCTGAGCTTGCGCCTCTCTGGGGCTATGGTGCTTTATGACAGCTGCAGTGTTATCACAGCCAGGACAGCAGTGGCAGTGAGCTTGCCAGTGGTCGGTTAGCTTTATTGAACTAAAATCAAGTGACTTCAGACAGAAAGTTTGTGGAGAGGAGGGGGCTTCTTGTTGTCTCTGCTGCATGTTTGGGTTGGTGTGAAGTGAGGTACAGGTGAGAATGGCATTACTGCTAATGGTGCTAGTGAGAGATGAGTGTGCATAGCGTAAAACTTATTTTGGGTCACCTGCTTGGAGAAGAAGACAGGTTTTTATGTGACTTGGCTTACAAGCCGGTGGGTGACCTGGTCCTGTGAGTTATTACAGTGTTACAGAGCAGAATTGTGTACCTGCAGTTGCCACAGGTCCCGTTGGCACTGATAGCAGTGGGGGATGCAACACCAGCTGGTTTCTTCCTCAGGGAAAGTGAGATGTGACACAGGGATTTATGTTTTCAAGATGTGTCTTCAGCTTTGCGAATCAAGCAGTTAAGTAGTCGTATTTCAGAATGTGTTCTGATTTTCAAGATGTGCATTTTTGAGGTCGAAGAAGCATCCACATCATCTAACTTCAGCCACATAACTCTGATTCTTACATTAGAAGTCTGTTTTTCCTCTATGGTCAGCGGAGACTGAGAGGCTTCTCTGTAAAGCAATTCAGAACATCTAAATTGGATTACATCCTTGATTTGTTCCCTTATGGAGCCCACTGTTCTTCACAGAGGAAGCTTAGGGAAGCTAAAGTCATTATATACTCTGTTATATCAGGTATGGTGAAACTCCTCTACCCAACTTCATTAATAATATTTATTTGCATTACGTAGTGGAGAACCACCTGAAATTTGGTATCATTCCTTTACATTTTAAACAGACCTTTCAAAAAAAAATATTGGTGATAATGAGCAAATACTGCAATTACTATAAAATGG
The DNA here is from genome assembly GCA_013398855.1 of Mohoua ochrocephala. Taxonomy (NCBI): domain Eukaryota; kingdom Metazoa; phylum Chordata; class Aves; order Passeriformes; family Acanthizidae; genus Mohoua; species Mohoua ochrocephala. Next base: position 120,315 of record VZTA01027657.1, read on the forward strand.
TACTTTCAAAATGTGTTAGTGTATTTATATTGTCTTGGAAAGTAACAAACTCCAGATGCTTTCAAACATCTTATTCAAGGTGGGATAATAAAATAAAGTATTGTGCTACATGCTTGAAAATATTTATTACAGCAAGGGGGGACAAAAAGAACTTAGTCAGTTGTAATGAATGTGTGATTATTTCTCTGCAAAAATAGTCTTAATGCTGTCTGGGGCATTTCAGTTTTGGATGTTTTGCAAATGAGGAGGAGTTATGGTCAGAGATACTTGTTTTGAAAGTATTATGCATCTGCTTGGAGGTTTATATAAAGTAATTAGTTGACTGACCTGAGTAAAATGTCTTCAGTGTGTGGTTGTAAGGATGTGTGTGCAAGTGTTTGAAGCCATCTGACTTGCTAATACATTAAAATGGTAACAATTACAATGTACAGAAGTACTGCTTTTGGATCCCCATCACTGACCTGCACAACTGGCGCACAACTACAGGAATAATTGTGAGCACTCAAGCTTTCTCCATGGCTGGCAGTTTAGCAGATTTTTTTAGCAGCTTGGGAGAGCTGCGTAGGATCACTTTGTGTACTTGAAGTTAATCATTGGCAAGTGCTTTGTTGGATCAGGGTCAGCGTTCACTTCCTCAAGGGATCCCATCTCTACTTTCCATAATCTGTTTTTCTGACTTTCTGTAATTTTCAATTCAAGGGGGACTTGTTTTGTTGTTTGGTTTTTTTGGCTTTGTTGTGGTTTTTTTGTTTGTTTTCAAAGAGAAAAATCTGAAATAAGTTACTAGCAAATGCCTGGCAGTGAGGTGACTGCTCTCAAGTCCATGTTCCTTAAAGTACAAGCAGCAAGCTCCTAGTCCTAGGGACTTGCAGCCCTGATAGGAGGCCGTGGGAAGCAGGGAGGCAGTGGTTCAGTTGGCCAGGCCTGGGAAAGGAGCCCAAAGGTTGCTGCAATAAGATCACAAAGTTCCTCAAGTTATGAATATATGCATCTTGATTCAGTTCCTTTGGTGTAAGAAATGAGTTTCTCACTAAGCTGAAATAAAGCAAACTGAAATGCAAAAATACGTTCTTGGAGCTTCTTGCTTCAGTGATTTTCATATGAAATAAGAAATGTTAAAAATTAGTCCCAAGTTGACAGTGTTTCTGCTGTCTGTTGTTCCTATCTCTTGCAGTAGCATATTCTTAGTGCTCTTGATCAAACAGCATGTTTTCATGCAAAAGAAATGCGCCATGGCGAGCAGCAGAATGGCCAAAGACACTTTGGCTGACGTTAGAGAACAGTATTAAATGAGAAAATGTTTAGAGTGCTGTCATTGGTTTGAAATATGTACACATATCGCTTTATAATCCCATAATGAAAGTAAAATCAAACATATAAATCTGAGAGTGGTACATTCGTTTGACAAGTCTGTCTTGTCAGAAAGGGCATAAACCAGAAAAATATTTTAATGAACTATAACTCTTTGCAGGGAATATTTTGGTTTACAGTAGAGGCAAACATAAGTAAAATAGTCTTAGAATAATTTATATGATGCTAGGCTAATGAGTGCAGTGGACTTGCAAGGCTTCATCCCTTTGGAGAATAATACATATCTGGAGATAGAAATACAGTATCTCAATGACTTGAGTTTAAGAGCTGTTCCATTGTCAGAAGCACAAATTTTCCAATTTAGGCAATTCAAACCCGGAAAGCTACTGACTTAAAAGATTGAGTTAATTACAGACTGCACAGGCTCTGGCATTATTCTTTGCATCCTTCCAGTCTACGAAATGACTTGACACCAAAAAAATGAGGTGCATAACACTGGAAAATGGCCTGAGAGCTCTGAGTGCAGCACGGCAGTGACTTGTAGCATCCTCAGAGATGATGGGAGAGCCCTGCAGTGGGAGTGGGGCTTTACCTGGCTGTCAGTGCTCAGTGAGGCAGCAACGCCCCTGCGAGCTCAGCACAGCCTTTGCTTGGCTCCATTTAGGGTTCAGCTCCAGCTGCTCTGCACTGCTTCCCACACAGTCATAACAGCAATTGTTAAAAGGTCACAGAACCATCTTCTTTTTAAAATGACTAACATGTTTTGATAACATAGTCTGCTACATTGAAACATGAAACAGGTTATAGGTTTGCGTTGCAGTGGTGTCTTTTTGCAAAATGTTTTGATGGAATCTGTATTTTTTTTTTTTTGGACACAGTTTTATGGCTATTTTCATCTGTTACTTGAAAATAAATTACTTTAGGTTGAAATGAAAAACTGTTGTTTTAATAGAAATGAAGGCAGACGTGCAGTCATCTCTCTCTTCAGATTTAAGACACTAGTATTTTCTTGGGAACAGGTATTTTCTGCAAATAATTACATTTTGACTTCAAGACTCATTACTTTGAGAATGTTTAAGTGGAAAATTTTATCCCACACGTGGAATACTCTTTTCTGTTCGTTACTTGCAAACCTAGTCAGGCCATATAAGATTCAATCATATAGACTGCTTTGGATTTTATGCCAATCTCTGAAGACAGAACAGGGAGCGACAGGGCTAATTATAATCTGTCATGCTTCGTCATCCACATACACTTCTGTTTTCAAGGGTAAAAATCAAACTGTTGTGTGTGCATCTCATTGCAGTCAATAAAGATATATTTTCTTGGAAATATTAAATACGTGCCAGAAATACTTGGGACATTTAAAAAAAAATCACAAGTAAAAATGAATTTCAAAATCACTCAAGTTTCTCACTGATTCTGTCTGTGGCAACTCTAAAAGCAAGACGCATGGGCTGGCAGGGAGGATGAAAAGAGTACAAACTTTTTTAATGCTTTTAGCTTGAAGATTGCAGAGTTCTAAAAAGCTGGTGTCTTTTTTCAAGTGAGCCTTTTTTTTTAATAAGAGTGTCACAATTTACAAGAGAGTGTGATATTTTTATTGTATTATAGATTAGCTGTGAATAAGACTTTGGACTGCCCAGTTGACTATTACTATGCCCTGGCACAGATACTGCTTGCCTACGAAGTTGATGATTAGCAGAATTAATTAAATCTAATTGGGTGATCATGTCCTGGTGCTGTGTCTTGAGTATAACACATTTTTACAAGTTGTTGAACAAGTGTTTGCTCTCTTATGGAAGTTTTTTAATCCTTTTCTCCTCTGTGTGACTATGCTATGTAAAGCCTCTGAACTGTGTCACAGAGAGACAAGCAGTGAGATGAGTCCAATCTCTACAAGCACATTTTCTATGCAGTGCAGGACCAGACCTTCCCAGAGCAATAGCTGGATTCTGATAAAGCCTGAATTATACTCACTGGGAATGTTTGTACCCTGAGGGCATCTGTCCCCGGCTTGAAGTGGCGTATCAGATCACATCTGTGAGCATATGTAGCCACTGTTGAGATTGAGAGAATTTAAAATGCAATTGAAAGTGATTTGTAATCCCCTTACTGGAATTATTTCTGCGTTATTTTTCTCATATTCATTTAGTTTAAGGCTGTGTCTATTAAATTAAGATGCCTTTTCTTCAAATGCATTTTCTCAGCTTCTCAAGAAAATGAGTGAAAACCGAATGTCATGTTGTGACCTTCTAGATTTCTGTTTAGTGCTCCCAATCAATCACAAAGATGTATATGTTATATCAAATCCATATTTAACATGCAGTCTGAACACAGAGATGCGATGGTGAAATGGTGCAGAATCAATAAAAATCAGCTCCGGGCCCTGCTGTTTAGCTGCATTGTGTTTCAGCACTGCAGGCAGAGAAAGCTCGGGTCCTACCTTTCAAAGGAGAGGCACTACTAGCATGGGAGCTGTTAAAACATTCCTCCTGCAGAGCCCAGCTTGTGTTAAATATTCCCTTCATTCCCTGTACCTCCAAACCCGCTCCTTTGCAGGATTCTTTCCCCCTCAAGAAGCATTTGCATCAAGCAATGTCAGTTCTGTTTGGTACAGAGCACAGTGAGGTGTGGGGGTTGATCAGGTGTAGCTAATGGCACAAATTTTATAGCCAGTTGGTGCGAGCACCAGGCTTCTCAAACATCGCTGTAATATTTTTATTTCACTGAAATTTCTTGATAAAATTGAAAGGTGTTTGTTTGAAAGCAGGATCCTCCAATGGCTGTAATTCTTTGGTGGGGTTAAACTGGCTCTCAGTTTCCAGCTTCACAAAAAATGCCATTGTGACAGGCGCTTCAGTCATGGAGCTACTAACCCTCCCTCAGAAAGAAGGTGAATGTTACAATTAAAGGCACTGTCACAGTAGATGCAGCTTTTCTATACAAGGAAAGAGCCTCAGAGGTGGAGTATTGTTCATTTGCTATTTAAAACACTAATTTTACTTGATACATATTTTTAGAGGCATTCATGGGCCTTTTTTCAGTATTCTGACAACTGGTGCCTTCCTGCATTCCTTGTTCAGAGGGAATTAGCTTCAAATGTAATAAATTTATGTCTTCTTACAGCTAGAAAAAAGAACTTGTAAGTAGGATTGAACATGCCAAAAGAAAAATTTACAAGAATCTTACCTTT
>VZTA01027657.1:124872-180241 GCA_013398855.1 Mohoua ochrocephala
AGAAGAGAAAGACATGGCAAAAAAAAAAAAAGGACAATGCATTTAAGAGACGGTCATAGGACTTGGAATTGGCCTTGTTTTGGTTCTGTTGTTCTAATTTATTGAGAGTAGTCTGAAAAAAGTACTCTAATCAGTAAGTGGAAATATAAACTAAATAAACTGATTATAGAGATTCCATAAAGCTGTAGAGAAGTTTTATTAGAACAGTAGCAATAGAACAGGAAGAGAAAGATGTATCCTCAGGATATTCTCCTGCCATTTTTGAGCCTTTTTTTGCCTTACTTCTAACAGTAATGTGATAAAAGCTTCCAGAAATGTGTTTGACACAGATCTTTCTTGTGCCATCTTCCTGCCATCCTCAGCATTGGCCAAGGGGAGCTGAAGCTCTGACAAGAGCAGATTTTTTTCCCCCTACTTTCTCTGGCAAATGGCCCTCAAGAAAATAGCCTTCATTTGTGCTTTAGACCCAGAGCCAGCACATAATTCATCAAATGCATCTCTTATCAAAGTGCAGTGGAAGGTTGAGAAGGAGGGAGTTGTATTTTAGAATATATGTAAGAAAATGTTGCTTTTCTTTGTGGTGGCTCTTTTTCTCTAGAGAGCTGATTTTCCTGGAGCACAAAAGCGATCGTTTTGGAAAACCAACAGGTATCATCTAATAAACCAGTTTCTTCTTCTGTTTTGACTAGTGGAAATTACTGTTGCAAGATATAAAAACAAAATCGCTATGGACACCTTAAAATTGGAGGCTATAGAGGAATTAATTTCCCTAAAAGCTTCCCAGAAATATACTTTTTCTATGAAGTGATATCTAGCATTAGACAATAGACACTTCAATATACAATATACAAATCCTGGGAGTGGAACTGCTCTGGACAGTTCCTCAGTCTCTTCCCACAGAGGAAGCACAAGAAATGAGGCACAAAATCAGACTTGGAAGGTGGAAATTTGTCCTGTGTTCATCCCTACAGGATAGAAGGCTTGTAGTAATTATCACAAAGCCTCATACTTTGGTTCTTAACACCGTGTTTAAGCGGCTACGTACTGTTCTCTTGAGGTGGCATGAGCAGAGAGTGGCCTAAATAGGAAATGATGTGAAAATTTGTGAAGTCTTCCCCTTCCCCCTCCTTGGAACTAGTCAGAGTGCTATTGAGGATGTAAGGTGAATGTAGGATAAGATTTGACAGCCACTCAAATTAGGATGCTTGCTAAGTGGGAGGATGTGTGTGTCCTAGGTTGGGCTGGTGCTGGCTGTGCTGTTATTGCACCTGGAACGCGATTAATGGTGACAGGGCAGCTTTCCATGGGCAGAGAAGTTCTCTTTGCAAACCAGCACAGAATAGCTTGCAAAAGTCTCTCTGCTGCAGAATACATGTGAAGGAAAAGAAAGGTCTCTGTGCAGCCTTACGGTTACAGGAAAGAGGTGGTGAGAGCAGCATGAAAGCTTCCTGCAGAAATTTGGAAATGTGTAAAGGTTAAAATGTTAGCCTTTACTCATCTCACAGGAGAACAAATTTTAGCCATTTGCTCTGAAAGGAAGGAAGGAATAATTTGTTTGAAACTCTGCGGAAATGGTAGAGTTCCCTTACATGTACACAGGTGTTTCCTGCACGGAATGCCATCTATCCATATATTAGCATATAGTTCTGCATATCTTTGGGCATTCTCTGGAGCCAAATAGGAAAATGAGCTTTTCTTGGGCTCGAAGTTGGAGAAGTAATGATCACCTTCTCAGCTATAGTGTACACCGATGTTTTCTAACAGTAGCATTATTTGTTTTGTCACAAAACCTTTCTTTGACACTGGGTTAAGATGGAGCAGGATGCTTTCTATAAGGGTAGCAGAGTAGAAGCAAAGAATATTGATGGTTAGTGCTTTTGACAAAGCCTTACTTAAGTCAACCCCTAGAGGATCAGGGTGAATAAACCATTCGAGACATGTTGTAGAATTAAACTGTGCAAAAGTATAACAAGACAGTGCACTGCTGCTTCATTTTTGACTTTTGGACATTATTATGTGTTGCAGCCATGGTCAGAATTACTTAAATTCCTCAGATGTCCATGCTGCCACCAGAAGGATGTTCCTGTCATTGTTTTTGTCCCAGGCCTTAGCATTCATTGTGTGGCTGTTCTTCATCACAGCAGCATCATAACTAAGCTTGTGGAGAAATCAGTCTGCTTGTGTCTGATTAGATTTCAACTGTTAAATTCTCTAATTTGATTTATTCTGTGCTCTAACTGCACTCGTCCTTGAAGGAAAGGGTGGCGGTGCAGTGAGACCCAGCTGGGTGGGAGAGGAGGCCAGAGCCTGTTTGCAATGAGAGGATGGGTTGAAGTGTCTCTCAGCTGTTTGTGGGGTGATTTGACAGGTCTGAAAACAAACAAAAAGCAAAATAAATGGTGTATTTTGTTCCTACTTTAAGAAATTAAAGAGGACAAAAATAAAGAAAAATTAGTAATGCATTTCTTTCAACACTGAAAACAAGGATGAGATTTGTAGTGCTAGATTTGGTCTGCAGTCACTATCCTTTTACTTGCTGAATATTGCTGCAGCACACACATTTATGATGGGGAGCTATCTTAAAGGAAAGCAGCATGTCCAGACAGCAGTGTGACAGCCAGGAGGAATTTCCAGCTGCTGCCAAATGTGCCGGTGCCCCAGCTAAGTAGCGTGAAATGCTTAGGATGCAGGTTGCACCTCCAGCCCCAGATGTTGTTCTGACTCCCTCTGCAATTCAGACTGGACTGCACTTCTAAGTGTCGGTCTTTAAACCTCCTCCCTCAGCTGGCCTCGTGTGAAGGATTACGGCAGAGGAATGTGAGGCTCCATGGGAATTTCCTTTTTTAAGACCTAAGGGCTTGTCTGACCTGTGCTTTGTGTTTTAGGGCATTGCCAAGTACATGACTGTTCTGTGTGGCCAGTGCAATGCTGACAGGTAGAATTCCCATTGCTTAGTTTGAGGATTCTTTCCACAACCCGGTGGTGTGAAATGTGTTTAACGCTTGGTAAACAAGTCCTTGAGCTAGCTCTTGTATTTTTCCAGTTAACGTAGTACTTTACAAAGCACAGCTACACTGTCCATCTCTAAATCTGATATGTATTCTGTATCTTTTCCTGTCCATGCACATTTGAAAAGGGTTTTTTCTAATTACAGTTCAGTAGTTCAGACCTATTGTCTGTTGAATCACTCTGATTAAATTCTCAGAATATGCATTAAGCTTGGTGGTGATGCTTAGGAATTTTTTTTTTCATTGAAATTGCTACCTCTTGTCTCATCCGTGGAAATGCTTTCTCTCTGAAACACAGCTGCATTATGATTTGCTGTGATTAATGTTAATTGATAAATGATAGTTGGAGTCTCTTGTCTGAACCTTATTAGAGATTCCAAATTAAAACTCAGAAAGCATTTTCCTGAATGCATGAATGGTGCTAGGAATGAGGAAAAATAGGTTTTGGAAAACATCTAAAAGATTGCACAAATGGATAGGCAAAACTCTTAACATCATTTTTTCAGCACATGAATGACTCTTACATTAATCACTGAAGCAAACACTAAAACGACTCCTTTACTAATAGATTCAGGTGATACACTTAACAATATGTATTTCCTGTTCATTGATGTATGAAAAAAAATCTTTGTTTCCAGCTTTTGTGAATATATCTAGGAAGGAGGTGATTTATGCTCCTGCTGCATTCAGGTTTTTTTGTAACTGAAAGCTGCAGCTGCCATGTAAATTCAGCAAACAAAATCTCTTAAGGTTAAAAGCAGTTAACATCTTTGGAAATACACTAATTCCTGAATTGGGAGAAGTCTGGGTCCTGGCTCTAGAGAGCAGATCTCAAAATCACAACACTTTAGTCAGAAGTGGGATCTCTCTGAAGTAGATTTCTGGTTGTATTCATATGTTAGCTAATATGTGTAACTTCATTTTGACAGGATGATGTAGCTGATGAATGTGAGGTCCACCCTGTCTCACAGTCAGATCTTTACATGCTCCTCTGCCTTAGGAGCCTTGTGGTGGGAGTACAGTTGCAGCACGATCAGTTTGAACACTTACAGAATGATAGAGCAGTTCTGATGTGTCAAACCCATTCACGATTTGTGGTCAGTGCAAGGTCTGCTGGATTAGTGTAAAGGTGTATTTTGACACCACCTTTATTTAGGAAGGGTAGGGAAAGTACATTTGTACACACGTGTTGAAACTCTCCTGGTGCCAGACTCTTCTGTTGATCTAACTCACCTTAATGCCATAATTCATTAGAACCAACTTCATGGTTGCATGTACAGTAAGTGATACTTTGTACCGAGAAGTGGAAAAGAGTGAGGATTGTTTTCTGTTTCTTTAATATGTGTACAGTACACACAGTTTTGCTGCTCTCAGTATCGCTCTATGTGCGTATGTATCTAACTTAAAATCACCATTTTTGTTACATGAACACCTATCACTCTGCATATTGGAGTCTGTTGACTTAAAAGAGTATAATTGCATATAAAAACATCACATGACTCTTTGCACTTAATTTTGAGATTTTTGCTCCCTTTTAGAGAACATTATTGCAGTAAAAAGAGAGCTTTATCCCAGCCTGTGTCACAGCAATGCTGTTTTCAGTTTAATAGGACTGCATTTACTGGATGTGTTTAGAGTGTAATGCATGTGTTTTTATGAATGTTGACAGTGCTTGTGTATTGGAAAATGAGCACTGTGTATTTTAAAGATTGGGAAAGAGGACTGGTAGGTTTTAAGAATGAAGTGGATTGGTTTCTGTTACCATTTGGTGCAGCAATGTTGCTTCTACTTCTTTAGGTTTCTGTGCATCATTGTATGTCTGCCTGTTCTCTTTTCATTTAGTGTAGAATGTCCTTTCAAAAATGCTTAAGTCAAACGAAAAAATAAGTCTAATGGGCTGTTACACAGGTGGGACTTTCACCAAATTATTGAACTTTGGTTTCTAGATGTCTTAATCCTTGAAAGCTGTAGAAGTTGTACTGAGGTACTAAAAGGCTGAGGTCTGAAATTTATTTGATGTTTAGTTTGGAGGCTGAATTATATAATATATGAAAAAAACATTAGCTAGTCGAGGATTATTGCTTCATTACATGGCAGACTGAAATAAACCAGAAAAAATTGTTTTATTAAGACAGAAAAATCAATACTTTATTATGATTCTTGGCCGCGTTTGAGTAGAAACAAAAGACTGAAGGTTCCCAGGGTTTGCAGGAAAAAAGGTAGGACTGTTGATACTTTTCTTCTCTCCCAGGTGTCCAGATTTGACTTTTGTGAGATAGGTGACTGAGGGAACACTAATTTCAGTGGGACAGCTTGCTTTCTTTTCTCTTGCTGAGTGCACATGTTTGTATTTGGTGCAAAATGGAATTGGTTTGACAGGAGAGACTGCTGCAGAGAGTCCCCAGGATCTTTACACCCTGTCAGTGAGACTGCCTGGGAAGCAGTCCTTGGTTCACATCTCTGCTTGGAATCAGGCAGAGAGGGAAACTGTAGCCTTGCTCTGCTCTGTCCCTGGCAGCTGGGTTGGGCTCTTCTCTATGGAAGGCAGCTGTAAGCTTGCCAAGGGCCAGCTGGTCCTTCACCCTGTCCTAACACCTTTCTGCCTGCCTGCCTCCTGCCTCCTTGGGTTACCTGATCAGTTACACCTGGAGGGTGACTGCATCCACCAGGGGAGATGCTGTGGGAAAAGCGAGACGGAAAGCATAGGAAGCTCAACACAGATCATGTGTGAATTGTTATTGGTGTTGAAGAAGGTGGAAAATCTGTGAGGTGAGCAGTGCTTCCTGTTTGCCCTGCGAGGCAGTGGGCAAGTTTTAAAAAAGGAATTGACTTGATTTTACTTTAAAGGATTAAAGTCTACACAACAATGCAGTTGCTGGTAGAAAAATCGTGCTCAGAAGACCACTTAGAATATGGAGTAAAAGGGCATAGGAATGAAACACTAATTAAAATTATTGGGCTGTGAGGATGTGGGCTTGGGATGAAGGGGAAGGATTGGGTATATGTGGCAAGTGAACAAGGAGGAGGTGGGTGATACGGAATTATGGAGTAAGGTTACACTGTTTTAATAATGTCTTAATACGGTTTTAGTAATGCCTTTCATGTCCCTAAAATTGATCAAATTACTGCGCTGTTTAGAAAATGAATCAGGCTTCATTTCTTTGGTCTAATCTGCACAGATGTAAAAGTGCACTGGTCAGTCAAATTAGTGCAAGCTCCATGTAAGTGCTGGGGTCTGTGCACAGACAGCTGAAATGAGGCAGACTGAAGATAGCTGAGTTTCCAAAAATAAAATGAGGAAACCAAAATTCTGCCTCTGCACTTCTCTTAGCAGTAAGGGGTTTTTTTCCCTCTCTCAAATGTCATAGTCTTTGTCTCTTCTAACATTCCTCACTCTCTTCTTTGTAAGCTCACTTTCATCTACAAAACTTATCTTTTCCCTAGTCCTCTTCTTTTCCTCAGGGTTCTTGTAGGATTCTTAGCTGTAACTTTTCTTGCTAACGCTGCTGTTTTTTTCCTGCTGGCTTCTGATTGATGACTGTGCTTCTGATGCTTACCCTTCAGTTTCTACAAACCTATCTGGCACCACCCAGAAGCACCTTTGAATGTCTGGAGCTGAAACCTGGATGAACAGTTCTTAGCCTGTTTGCCTTAGGGTGGCCATAAAGAGAACACTGTTGGTGGATTTTGTTCGAGAAACACTGTCTTTCATTGTAAAAAACCCTCTGAGAAGTGAAATGTGTACCAGAAATGCAGTAGCATAATTTTCCACGTCTCGCTTCACTTATTTATGTATTTAAAATTATATTTAAATTTAAAACTGATTCTAGGATTTTTTTCCATTACTATTGTTTAGATTCCCATTAATTTACCTCTTCTTATACTGTCCTATTCTGCTAAATTCTGTAGTTAATCTTATGACACACAGTCTACTTAAGAGGTAAGGCCTCTTTTTCAGTACAGAAGTTATTTTCTTGTCTCACAAGATTTTTTAATTTGAAAGAGTATCATATGACAGTATTTACAGTAAAACTTTGAGGGGCTTTGCTCTTTTTCTTATGAGAGGTAGAATAAGATTTTGCTGTAGGCAATTGGCTTCTTTGGGACAGTTGAGTAGTTACCACTTGTAGAAATATGCAGTTTGCACATCTGTATATTTACTAAGAGAGAGTGCAGCAGTGTACAAGATTTAGTAGCTGACTAATGTCAATTACAGACAACTCATTCTGCAAATAATTGGTTTATTTTCTTTCGGGCAAAAAATGAAGATGTAGTAATTTTTCACCTGGTTAAGTCAACAGGGTATTAACTTTCTTTGCTGGTATGGATTTTCTTTATCAATATTGATTTTGGGGAGATAAACCTCTTACCTTATTTGCTTATGAAAAAGGCGAAGCAGCACGTATTGACTCATTCCTTCATTCAAATTGCAGCTGTAATTTGGTAGTGAGGTTTGTAACAGACTAAATGAGCTGTCTGAACTTTGTGCTCCCTCGAAAAGATTCAGCAAACTTTTACCAGTTTTTAGAAGACAGAAGGTACTGAAAAATGGAGATTTTCACGTACTTTACTGTAAAAACAGTAAATTTATTTGGAGATCCACACTTAGACATGTACACATACTCTTATTTTTAACAATGAACAAATTTTATTCTAAAAACTAGCATGTTTGTGTGTTTTTATGTTTGACTGTCAGTGAGAACCTTGTATCCTTTGTCTCTATTTATCCTTCTGTAGTGTCACTGTGTGTAAGGTGGGTGTGTGGCTTAGAGAACACCTGCAAACCACCACAGTATTTAGATGAAAAAATTCTGAGAAGTCTTTGAATGGATGAGGATTTTACAATGTAGTTCTAAGAATAGCCCTTTGAGGTTTGAATGTTATTTTTTTGTTGGTTTGGGGTTTTTTTTAATGGCGTGTGTGTGGGGGTTTGAGTTTTTTGCTTGGGGTTTTTTTGTGTATTTTTGTTTGTTTGTTTTACTTCTTAAATTTATCTCCTCCTGAAACATTCTTTAAAACGGTGATAAAAGGTATTCCTTTGGCCTTGCACAGTTATTTCCAGGTGTGTTTTCTTGGTAATAGTTTTTATTGGAGCCTCTTTGTTGTTTGCAAAGTTTATTCTGAATCTGATTTCAGTTGTGAAACACAAAACCTGTTTTTGTGCCTGTAAATTGCTGAGCCATCTTGTTTGATTACAATACAATACAATTACAATACAACTCTAGTATTTGGTAAATTGTGTAAGCTAAGTCTGCATTAGAGCAGGTAGAGAGAGACAGGCTGTTGGCGCGGGCTCCTTGTGGACAAGACCTTTGGGAGTTGCTCTTCCTGTTCCTCTTCAGTGGTTGAGTAAAGCGCTGAAGAGGCTCAAACAAGGTACCAGCCTCCCAGGTTCACACAGTCTAATTCTCCTGATTGAAATGCCAGGTGTTTTCATAAAGTCCTGCTGACATCATATAGTGATGTCAGCAAGAAATTCTGTTGATGGTTTGAAATTGCATTGGTGGCGCTTACCTGCAGGAAAACAAGGGCTTTTTTTCTCCTTATTTGGGTTTATTTGAAGGAATAATGCAATTCCAGTAGTGATACAAAGACAATTTTTTATGTTTCCTGAAGCTAAAACCAATACCTTTAGAAACAAATACTGTATTTTTTTTATCTAAAGAGAGAACATGCGTGCATTATAAGTGGTACTGGTACAATGAAGTGTTGATTTCAACTATTTCACTTGTTCTGATTTCTGCTGTCATTAAGCTCGTGCCTTAAGTACTTATGGAGCAGCCTTTTTTATGTTTTTAAGGGTACTATTACAGCCTTAGAGAAGTAGCATTGGAAATATTAAGTGATTGTGAATGTAGTGGCAGAGGATTAAAGCCCAAAGCTCATTTTCCCTGTACAGCTATAACAGTACTTTATTCTGGTCAGTATTATGCCATGGATAGTGATACCACAATCCTCAATGACTGTGAATCAAGTCAAGCAGAGAAAATACAGTGTTGAAGAGACTGATAACTGCAATATTGTTGTTTGCAAACTGCTTTGAAATTCTATTGATGGCATGACTTGCAGCATCAGACTTCAGGTCTCTTGATGTGAATTCTTCTGTTTAAAAACCCTCAGGAAAGAAGCACACCTATGCCTAGTGGAGTTAATTTGTTCAGAGTTTTGAAAGTAGGGCAATTCTTCTAATGGTACTACTTCCAAGAGCAGTTCTGTTGTTGATTTGCCTTTCATGTGTGAGAGATTCTGCTTTTGAGAGGTTCTTTACAGTTTAAAAAGATGAGTTTTTATAACACAGATCAGGTATATGTAGGTGGATGGCAAAAGGTAATGCCAGCAGCGATAACTTTAAAAATCTTGGAGTAACCTAAAGCCTCGTTCACATTTTTTTTGTGATTGATTATACAGCTTAGAAAAAATCTGTGTAGAGTTAAGTGGGTAGTTACACGCAGTTAGGCTATTGTAGTATGCATGTTAAGCTCTCTAGACTCCTGCAATTAAGCCTTCAGCATTCCGGTGCAGTCAGGATCTTGAAACTCTGGTATTAGCCCTCACTGGGACAAGTATATTTATGAAATTGGCCTTGAATGTGCGTAGGTGGCCTGACTTGTGTGCACAGGATCTATGTGAATCCGTGCGAGGGAAGCATGTAGGGTGTGCAGATGTGCAAGGGTCAGCAGTCGTGTATTACATGAAAAAAGACATGTCAGCTACACAGCGTGTTCCTGAGGTTTCAGTGAGTGCATTTCATGTGTAGATCATTACGCCAATTATCCTGCTTTCAGAGACAGGGAAGGTGAAGCACGGAGACATTACCTGCCTAAAGACACAAGCGAGTCCACTGGCTGGACTCTGTATCTCATAAATCTCTTCTCCGTGTTATGTCCGCAGAACCAAAATAAGACGTTTTTATTGAATCCTTTTCTTAAAAATCTCTGGAAGGGCTTCTCTGTTGTTGTAGGCACTGTATTTCAGAATGCTTTCAGGTGTTTTTAGGCATTATAATTGTCTGTAGTCAGAGAAAAGTGGAAAAACCCAGACCCCTTTTTTCATGCAGTGAGAAAGGCATTCACACCTAGATGGAAAATTCCATCCCAAAGCAAAATTTACAGCTCAATTATTAACCCCGGGATAAGAATAAGAATTCATAATGAAAGTGCTGACAGTGCTTTAATTACAGTGATTATAATAGAACCTGTAATAGTAAGGCAGCACCCAAGTTTTTGAGCTGCTATGACAGCTGTTGAACCCAGGCTCAGAAAAATCCCTTTCTGAGAGGAAATGTGGTCTAATGCTATTCAAGGGGGACTTGCATCTGCTCTTTTCAATGAGCACGTCAGCAAATGTCTGAAACTGTCTTCCTATCATTACAGCTGCACAGAAAGCGTGTCTTAATGCATTTGCAGTTATTTCTGCTTCTTTAAAAGAAAAAAAACCATTTCATTCTTAGCCTAGAACAAAAGCCACTGTTGTTTGTGGCAATTGAGGAAGTATTACCGCTGTTAAAATTGGTAATTATTCTTTTTTGTTAAAAATATCTTTGAAGCAAACTTTACTTTGAAGCACTGGCATTTCATTTGTGCACAGGTTATAGTGGCAAGGTCTTCATAGCAATACTTGCCTACACGATGTGGAAGACAGTACACCAATGACCCGATTTATCAAGATCTGTCCATTTCCCATTCTGCTCCATTGGAACAAAAACACTTTCTCAACTTGTTTACTTCAGACTATAGAAAACAGTTTGTGAAGTTTAACTTGGCGAGAACAAGGGCCTTGAACTGGCATTCAATGTCCAGTCCTGACAGTTCATCTGTGGAGCAAATCCTTTCCTAGGTGGATGGCCATCCAGAAGTGAGCACTGGATTGCACGGTAGGTAGGTGGGCCATGGTTATTTTCTAGGTAGGTGGACCGTGGTTATTTTCACTCTCCAGGAGTGGCTGATATCTGGACCTCTTTTCCGGCCCATGAACATGTTGCCAGTACAATACCTGATAATAGCAACCTAGACATTTTAGTATGGATATTTCTGAATTAGGTTTGTTAGCACTTAAAAATGCATTAATGAACAACGAGTACATTTATATGTGATTATTAGCTATTCTGTTTCTTTGTTTCTAAAAATATTTCATGTTGGGCCAGTGATGAAACCTCTATTGTTGTTGTCCATCTCAAAGTTGATTTAATAGGGCTTTAACTGTCAGACTCATCTGCAGCAAGACTTTCAGAGTAGGAAAAAGAAAAGATTGTTGCTGAAGACAAACTTCTTTTTTGTTTGTCTGTGATTTTTTAAAAACATACTTTCAATATCGTATGAAAAAATAACTTTTTGGAATAATTTTGTGTAGGAAATGAATTTGAGATAAGTCATGACAGTGTTTGTGAGTCTTCAAGGAGGTAATTCTCTTAAAAATAACTTACTTCATTAGTAAACTTCAGCCAGTCATATTGATCACTTTGCTACTGAGACATATACTGTGCTTCGTTAACACTTGGGGTAAATAATCATGTATAAAATTAAATTCAGTTTTATTTTTCAAGTATTGTAGTGTCAGGAAGAATAAGGAAGTCTTGACCAATATTTTAAAAATCAGTTTTCTTTGTTATTCAGTAATTGTAAGATTTTAATTGACATTACTTCATTAGTAAAAAAAAAAGAAGCAAAATTCTATTTATTTTCTGAAAGTAAGCACTTAAGTACTAACTGAAACAATTTCTTTGGCTTTCTTGGAGGGGAAAGGAGCTCCTTGCTTTTTGCAGGTAGATTCATAAACATGGCTCTAATGGCTCATAATGCAAAGTCTCCTTTTCTTTATGTTATAATAGTGAGAAAAAGGCCACTATCTGGTTTTGATGCTACTGGGTAGCAGCATCTGCTGCTAACGTTCGTTTGGGAGGAATAATGGCTGGAAATGCTTAATGAAGATGCAAGACCTCATGTCGTGGGCTGCATTCTCATAGACAGCTGCTTCTTCAGGTCAAGTCCCTGAGGAACCCTCTGAAGTATCCGCAAACTGCCTTTGACTCGCGCCCGTACTTGTGCTGTTATAAAAACCAGTGGGAAAGCGGTGGTTACCCTGGAGTCTGGCCCAGGGGCACTGTGTGCAGTTCCTTGTTGCTAATGTAAATAACAGTATTGGTTTTTAGGTGCTAGGGACTGGGGGTGCCTGCACAATTTGAGAGCAGTCAGTCATGTCATGCTTTGATACTGATACCACCAAAATAACAGATCAGAAAGAGATATCAAAGTGAAAGCTATGCTGTGCCCCACAACCACTTAGAGAAAACTGCTGTCCAGTTTTCTTACTGTTTCTATGTTTGTCCTGTATTGATGGTTGTGGTAGTGTGATGGGTGTTTTTTGCAGCTTACTGATAGATAAAACCAGCACTAAATGAAGATGTTGTAGAAACCCACTTCTTTTGTCACCTAATCAACAGGCAGGCCCTTGTGGTAATGGATAATGAACATCTGCGTTTCAGATGGAGTTCAGTAAAGCCTGGCCACAAAACAAAGCTTCTCCAGATTTTGAAGTGGCAGTGACCTAATAGCACATTAACATTAAATGACGTGGGTAGATGGGCAAGCAAGATAGAATTGGGTATAATCTGTCCTTCCTTGTATGACTTGGTGTGAGTTGTGCACTCTGTTACTGTGTGACCTGTTGTGCCTTGGGCAGTTCTCACTGTGAGCTGTGCACTGTGTTTACAGGTGAAGCTTCATAGGACCCTTGTAGCTGAATCCTGTCAAGCTGATGTCGTTTCAGCTGATGTGAGATGTCACCTTCTTGTGACACAGCTGTGGCCATCCTCTCCTGGGAGCACTCTAGCTCTTCGTATCTTTGTGCCATCACTGTACCTGGCCTGTTACACTCAGACATTTGTCAGCACAATAACTGTTTCCTCCTTCCTCATACTGGGAAGAAGGAAATATATTCTCAGAAGTTGAATTGATTGTTTATTGACCAGATTAATTGTACACTTTCCATTTGGCTTTTCACAATCAATTTAAAGTGAGGTTATCAGACTAAGGGCTTGTCTTTGGGATTTTATTTCTCTCAAATATTTCTGCCTCCTTCAAAGACACAAAATAGTTCATGTAGCCTAAAAGAGAGCATCAGGGAATTGTTTCCAGCTACTCTTCTAGGTTTTGTTTTGGAAATGCTTCCTATTAGGTATTCTATTCCTGTATAGCCCATTCTTAAATGGGGGAATGACTCAAGTAAGTATTCCTGGGCAACGTTACAAGCCTTTTCCTCTCTCATTCAGCATTGCCTTTTACTTATGTCTGGCAGCAGCACCTTTTGAAACTATTAAATGGTCTTAGTTATGTAAGAAGATAGAGGAGACATTGTATAAAATCTAACTCTTTCACTTGATCTGCCTGATGTATTTCAGCACTCCTGTTCACGGAATTGAGGTTTGGTATTTTCATAAGCTCCAGAGGAGTGGTATAAACATAACGTAATGTACTGTTACACTGCTGTCATCTGTACACAGTCCACATTGCCCTCGATTTTGTGTCTCAGGGCATTGCTTTTCCTTTGGTGTACAGCACCTTCTGCATTTGCTGCCTTTCCAGAAGCTCACTGTGCTGCCTGGTATTCTCAGCTTCAGAAACTGCAGAGCCCAAAACCTGCTCTTTGGGCAGTTCTTCTGTCATTTCTGTTTGTCAGAGCTTGAGGATTACAGTTGTCATTGTGGCTATTCACTTGGGAAGCTTTTGGAGGTCTTTTAGATGTTACAGGCTGAATCTGGGGAATTTTGCAGCAGGTCCCTGGGCGCGGTGTGACAGAGTTCTGCTGGAGCAATGGACAGGTGTCAGGGCCAGACCAGGGGCAGCCATGCAGGTGTGTGCCTTGTGCTGATGTCCCCAGCTTGGAAACTTTACACAACATGAGCTACTATCCTGAAGAGAAGAAAGCCAGAGCAGGAGTTGTGGGAACAGAGAGGAAAAAACCCATGGATTCACATCTTCTTTCAAACAAGTTTATTTTTTCACAACGGGTTTAGTGATTGCACATGACACATAAGAACTGGGGGGTTGAGGCAGGATTAACACTCGATGGCTTGCTATTGCCATGTAACTTCAGCTGGTCTGGATTAAAGAACAGATTCATGTATTGCAAGTACATATGTGTATAATAGCTTAAAATTAGCTGCAGTAAGGCTGGTATTAAGATGCTGGATTTTTTTTTATCAGTATCTTTGGTGTGGATATTCCTAAGAATGCATTGTTTTTTGTGGGCTGAAAATTCTGTGCTGGGCTGTAACGTGCTATCTCTAGTACCTTCTTCTATTAAATAACTATAATTACATTTTCAGTACAATCTGAATTGTCTGTCCAAGCCTATCTCCCTTGTATCTTAAGGAATACTTTGATATTGGCTGCACCTCCATTTTTAATTACTATGTGCCTAAACCTCACTTTCCTTGTGTTTTCTGTTTACAATTCCTATGTATTTTGTTTCTTGTATTCAAACAGCCATCTTCCTTGAGCAAAGTTTAAAGTCTGAGTCATTGGCTGCTTTCTCCGTTTCAAGGGTGTGTCAGCATTTTGTTTGTAATTTTCTTCAGATCCTCCTGATAGAAGGAGACTCTTAAAGCTGCAGTCAGAATCCATAAAGATGAGACCATAATGGTTAATGTAACCTATTGGCCTAAATATTGGAAATATTTCCTTGTGTATGGTATCCTCAAATCAGCCAGGAGTGAGTGTGTGAAAGTGCCGTGTGCACTGCCATGCCTGTGAGGTATTTGTGTAAGAATGCAAATAGCTTTAAACAGGCACACCAGCATTTGAGCTTTGATCTGTTAATGACTTCCTCATTCAATAAAGTGTGGAATGCCAAATCCCTGTGCTTGGCAAATTCAGCCTGCTAATTTGTCAAAGCTGACTAAGAGGAAAACATGTATTTCGTAATCCATTGCAAGAATGTAAGGAAAACAGAAGCCTTAGTAAAAGGAGCAGTAAGGTGCTGAATATCCCTTTTATCTATTGCAAGCAGATGAAAGACAGTAGGACTAATCCATGGTGTCCAATATTTCCACTCTCTTTTGTGTCAAATTAGGCAATTCATCTGCTCAAATACACACAGGAATGTTTTGCTTGGTGAAGAGTGGGTGGTGGTCCAGAAGTGGAATACTAAGAAGTTCAAGTAAATATGAAATTGTTTACGCTCACCTATACATTTTAAATTGGCTAATCTAACAGAAATTAGAAGGTTTTTGATGGGCTTATCGTGCTCACAGAGATTGGTGTAAACATTCAGAACAGATGGTAAGTCTGATGCTGTCACCCAGAGACTCTTTAAAAAAAAAGTTATCAAAACAAAGGATAATTCTGAAAATACTTATTTTCTCTGGAGTTTAGCCTGACTGTGGTGAGAGATGTCCTTTAATTCTGAAATATTTGATCTGTTGAGTGACTTTGTGTCCTAGCTACATATTCAGAAAGGAAAAAAAATATAGATACATAATATAGAACGGTTCAAAACAGGGCCATGCAAACATGTGCCCAAATCCTGATATGCAATGAGTGGAGAATGGACTGAGAGCAGCCCTGCAAAGAACGATTTTGGGGTGCTGGTGGATGAGAGGTTGGACATGACCTGTCAGTGTGTGCTTGCAGTCCAGAAAGCCAATTGTATCCTGGACTTCATCACAGACAGCGTGACCAGCAGGGTGAGGGAGGGGATTGTGCCCCTGTGCTCCGCTCTGGTGAGATCCCATCTGCAGTGCTGCATCCAGCTCTGCGGCCACAAACATAAGAAGGACATGGGCCTGTTAGAGCGGGTTCAAAGGAGGCCATGAAGACGATCAGAGGGCTGGAGCACCTCTCCTACTCAGGCTGAGAGAGCTGGGGTTGTTCAGGCCGGAGAAGGGAAGGCTCTGGGGAGATGATATAGCACCTTCCAATATCATGTGGGCGACCTACGAGAAAGCCAGAGAGGGACTTTTTACAAGGGCATGTAGGGGTAGGACAAGAGGTAAAAGGCTTTAAACTGAAAGAGAGTAGCCTTAGATATTAGGAAGAAATTCTTCACTGTGAAGGTTATGAGGCACTGCAGCAGGTTGCCTGGAGCAGCTGTGGATGCCCCATCCCTGGAAGTGTTCAAGGCCAGGCTGGGTGGGGCTCTGAGCAACCTGGTCTAGTGGAAGGTGTCCCTGTCCATGGCAGGGATGTTGGAACTAGATGACGTTTAAGGTCTCGTTTAACCTATTCTATGGTTTTATGAACGGCAGAGCAACTTGTATGTAGTTAGTGGAAGATGATGAACAATGCAAGTGCTTCTCAAATAAGGTGCTGTATTCCCTTAGACAGCAGTTCCTGTTACAATTGCACCATATGTTCTCAGCAGGCAGCAGATGTACAGCCTAACATCTAGCAATGGAACTTTCCCATTTGAACGTTTGGGATAATACTGAAATAATGAATAATTAATTTTTGACATTTGTAAGGCAGTTTCTTTTTGTTGCTATTTGTCCCTACTGTTTGCTGTGCCTATTTGTTTCAGAAGGGTTTGCCACTTAAAGATTTTAGAACTCTTATGTAGACATTTCCTTATGTCTCTCCAATAACCCTGAAAGCATGATCCATTTTAATGCTTGGATGAGTAGGTGGCTTCCCTAAGATCACACAAGGCACCACAGAAATGCAGGGGACATCGCTGGTGTCTTGAAGAGTGATGTTTCTGTCAAGACAGCCACAGCTGCAGGGTCAATGGGGAGCTGCCAAGGGCATGGCATCTGGTAAATGACAAAGTGCCACCTTGGAGGCAGTGCTCAAAGACATTGTCTCCTCACTCTCTTTACCCCTTTTGAATACTTTATATTTCAGTAATAAAGGGAATTCCAGGAACTGGATGTTAATTCTAGTATCCTCTACTGATAGGAGCAGCTTGCTTTCTAATACCATGGAAGGTAGGTATAAAATTATGTCAGATCAGGGTGCAAGATAATTAAACCAGGGAAAAATGCCAAGTTTCCACTGCAAGTTTTGATAGATCAGCTCATGCTTAAAGTAGTCTGAAGAATATAATCTGAACTAAAAGTTCACTAAAGTCAGCGCTTTGGGAAGTGGAAGGAGATTGACTGGCTATAATAGGATATATTTTTAAAAGTGTCAGTTAAAATTGTTTCTGTCTTGTCGTGTTCTTTAAGAGGGATCTTGTATTGTTTGTTGTGAGTAGTATGTTAACCTTTATAGCCTCCTGAGGACTGTATTGATTAACTTCCTTTTTTCAATTCAGCCTTACAGTTCTATGGAAAAGTCTCCAATATGAGTATAATGTGTGGAAATGTGTATAATACTTCCTTCAGTGGAAAATTGATGATCTTGTAACCTTCTTGCATTGCCCTTTGCTAGAGAGACATGTGGTCTTATGGGACTTTGATTCTTAAGTTCTTGAAAATCGCAGCAAAGCTGTAAGAAAAGGAAAACGCTTCTCTTTTATCGACTATTTTTTTAACTGTAGATGCTTTTTTAGCAGTTTTGTCAAGTGTGAAACTTGATCTATTCCCTACAAAGTGTTGTTGTCTCTCTCTCCAGTTTATTTACAGTTCATTAGAAGTTCATGGCCTGTTTTTTCTTTAATTCTGCTTAAGCTAATCAATAATTGTCAGATCTTGTCTTGGTAGTAATTTTGCAGGCTATAGATGTTTGATCTCTATCCCTTATCTAATTGAGGATGAGTCAAGGCTGAATACTCGTTTCTTTGTTATGCATGAAGCTATAAAGAGTGCAGTAAATGGGGACAAATGGCAGGTGTTTTGTACACAGAGAAACTTGTAATGGATTAATTTGTTGCCTCTTGGATTATTTTGCCTTATTGGGCCACTGTGTTATTCGAGGTGGCTTCTGAGGGTAAAATACAAGAAAAAAATCCTTCCTTTGTTCAGTGATATTTCTCGATGATCTGGATGAGTGATCAAAACGTGTAAGACTGAGTTAGTTGCATTAATATTCTGTACTTTCCTGGGATATGGACTGTAGTTCTGGTGGTAAAGCCTGGGTATTATTTTCAGTAGTAGGACAGTCATTAAGTCATAAGTCCGAACTTTCTGATGTCCCTCAAGGAGTTAAAAGTGCAAGAAATATTCAAAGAATGAGCTGCTGCTCTAAGCAAATCTAAGCTGACTTTCTATTCGATGCAAACATGAAATCCTGGCCCTGCAGAGGTTTAACTCCGACCATTACTAGAAAAGAATGCCGTTTAATGAAGGTCAGTTTTGTTAGAAATGAAGTTGTCGTGAGGGTCAGGAAGTTGTTCTGTCATTAACTTTCCTGTCTACTAAAGGCACAGGGTGTGATTCTTGGGGTTGTCCTGTGCAGGGCCAGGAGCTGGACCCATGATCCTTGTGAATTCTTTCCAACTCAGGATATTCTATGATTCTATGACAGGCATCTGTTGACTTCTTCTGTGCTCTATGCTTTTGCAGGACAGTCAGATAGCTGTGGCTCTGAAACACAACTCTTTTTCTTCCATGTCTTCTCTTCTAAGTCTAAATCACTTTATTTGATGAAAAAGTGAAGCTCCCAAGCTTCAAATTTGAGGATTATCAGCTCTCTTACAGCTATGAAATCACTTCTCTTTACAGCCATTTATTTAAGAAACGGTGTCCTGTCTTTTCAGCTGGAGTAACCAGCTTTCATATACGTAAGTACTTCGCTTTCCTTATTAGCACAATATACTTTCCAAAACTCAAAACAGTTTCTCTGCCAGTATCTCTTTTTCATTTGGATATAGCAGGCCTCAGATCCTCTGTGTTCCTGACTCCAGATCCCTAGTTGCTGATCTCAAGGCTCCCCTGGTACTTTCTGCCAGAGGCTCCAGGAAGGTCTGTTCTTCCTGGCTGTTGTGCACATTTTTTCGCATCTTGTTCTGTCCATACTGGTCCGAGGGCTGCTGCATGAGCTGTCGCCTGTTTGATTTTTTTGAAGGCTTGTTGTTGCTCAGGGCCCCATGTGAAATTGTTCTTCTTCTGTGTCACTTGATAAAGAGAGCTGGCAATCAGACAGTCATTTGGAATGTGCATTCTCCAGAAACCTACAATGCCTAAGAAAGCTTGTGTGTTTCTTACTAATTGGTGGATATCGGTGTAATTTTGTTGATCACACCCATTGGGATCTGTCCAACTCTGTCTTGCCATTTTATTCCTAAAACCTCGATCTCCTGTGCAGGTCCCTTGACCTTTGTTTTATGGCGAAACCAGCTTTCAGAAGGATTTGAAGTATTTTTTCTGTTTCTCAAAAGCTTCTTCTGCTGTTTACCCCACATTGATGGTGTCATCAATGTACTGCAGGTGTTCCGGAGCTGCTCCTCGTTCCAGTGCAGTCTGAATTGGTCCACTGCAGATGGTAGGTCTGCATGTCCATCCCAGGGGTGGGTTATTCCAGGTACACTGGGCACTCCTCCAAGTGCAAGCGAGCTCTGTTGCCAAAGGGATTGACAAAACCAAATTAGTGATACCAGTTTTGGCACACTGGGCTGCCTTTGACTCCGGTTCGTGTTGGAAGTTCAAGCGTGTCTTGTATAGCAGCAGGTTGATTTCATTCATGTCACAGTAATCTACTGTTAATCTCCATTCTCCATTAGACTTTCACACTGGCCATATGGGGCTGTTAAAGGGTGAGCAGGTCCTGCTAATGACTCTTGGTGATCCAGTTGGTGACTTAGTTTATGGATGCGAAGCATGGAGTCGTGGTTGATGTGACATTGCTACTGGTGCACTGGTATGGCAGTGGTCAGTACCTGTGACCCTTCGACCTTCAGTAATCCCGTGAGAGGAGGGTCTTTGAAAGACCAGGCAAGACAGACAGCTGTTTAATTTCCTCTGTCTCCGAGGCAGCTATACAGCAAGCCCACTGCGTAGTTCAGTGCCATTAGGGTACACTGCACACTGGTATCTACCAGAGCCTTGTAGTCCCGTGTTTCTGATGTTCCAAGCCACTGGATCCACACAGTCCAGTAAATCCAGTTGTCCCTCTTATCCTCTTGGCTGGAGGCAAGACCCCTCTAATACTCATCATAGGATCCTTCACGTACGTCTTGAGGAAATGGGTTAAAATTTCTTTCCGTAGGATCAGGAGTAAAGTCAGCTTTACCTCTCTGCCTGGGAAACTGCCTGCTGTAGACTGGAGCAGCAGCAACTTTCCTGAAGGAACCCCCATTTATGATTGTTTTTCCCTGCAATTCATGTATCTGTGTCTCTAGGGTTGAGGTGGGTTTTCCATCCTGCTAACTCATGTCTTCTCCATGGTCTCACAGGTAAAACCAAAGGGTACCCTGTGGTTATAACTTCTGTATCCTCTCTCTTGAGCAAAAGTTGGATGGGTTTTCCTTATCCACAGTGGAAAGTCTCAGCTGCTACAGTGAGAGGTTCCCACATCCCTGCATTAATTTTTAGTAATGATTAAATCGGCTAGAAGTTGGCCAAAGACACGGTTAAAGT
Source organism: Mohoua ochrocephala (assembly GCA_013398855.1). Lineage (NCBI taxonomy): Eukaryota > Metazoa > Chordata > Aves > Passeriformes > Acanthizidae > Mohoua > Mohoua ochrocephala. The sequence goes on from VZTA01027657.1 coordinate 145,333, forward strand.
ACCTGTTACCTTGCCTGCAATCTCCTCCCCCCCACCCTGAGCCTTGCTGGAGATGTGAACGTATGGTCAAGTAGAGAAATGTGTCTCTTTCTCTTCCAAGTCTTCCCACTTTTTTTTTGTCTATGGGGAATGCCTGCCTGAAGGTAACAATGGTGCAGGTGCGTTAGGTACCTCTTCATCAAGTCAGGGTTTTTCTAAAGCCAGCAGATAACTCATAGTTCTTGCAGGAGCAATCACCCTGGCAGCATGTTCCTGGAGAAGCTGAAGGTGTCTGGCCCATCCCATGGAAGGCACAGGGAAGGGAGTGCAATGAAAGGGGCAGAGTGGCCTCAAGGGGCTGAGACCTCTTTGTCTGGGCTTGGCCTCTCTTGGAGAGACTCGGGCCTGGCTGGGCTGTCCCAGGCAGCCGATCGTGTGGAGAAGACCTCAGGCAGGCTCTGTCTTGTTCCCCTTGTCCATCAGCCTATCCTTGTTTCCTCTGCCAGCAGCTGAGACCCCACCTTTGCCTCCTGGGTTTGGGCAAAGGGCTGGGGAGGAGGCAGAGGAGCTTTGCTGCCCAAGCTTTTGCTCCATGTGGGCTCTCAGCCCTTGCCCTGCATGCTCTTGGCCCAAGGCTGTGGCGGGTCCTGGCTCGCAGCCGCCTGGCGCCATCCCCCCTGGCTGATCCCCGTCGCTCAGCGCTCTGGAGTGTCTCCTGGCTTTCCTGCAAAGGCAGAGATGAGCCAAACCCCGCTGAGCTGCTCCAACAGGCCACCTGCCAGGACCTCCAGGTGACAGCCAGCTGGGCACAGGAGGGCTGGCTCCCTGTGCCCGGGCCTTGCCGCTCCAGGTCCTGGGGAGGCACGTGCTACGTGAGCGTGGCCCAGGCAGGATGGTGGAAAAGGCTGCCAGTGGAGATAATGACCTTGGAGAGAGCTGTCCATCATACCTGACTTGTGCATGTCGTACCTGTCCGTTTTACCTGACCTTCGTTGTGAAGAACTCAAAAGAGTTCTGAGTCAAGGATGAGATAGAGCACAAAAGGAGTCAGCTGGAGTCTGGGCATTGAGATTAGCCTGCCCCATTGCTCTAAATCAGAGATAAATCTGAGAGAGAAATTGAGCCTGACCATGGGGATCTGAGATCTTTACTGTTTTAGCAGGATGAACTGTGTGGTTTTGTTTATGCTGTGTACATAATAAAGGGAAAGTAACTCATGAGGCTGCTGTTGGACTTTCCTGAAGCTACACCTATTTTTCAGCTCGCCATGTCTTCTGAAACAGTTTGTGATAGGATCCAAAACAGAGACTGAAAGAGAATGCATCATAATATTTTACAGTGCCCTTTGGCTCACAGCCAAAAAATGTTGTAACCCTTGACATAATTATTGGAGCAGTAATGAGCTTAAGAGGTAACAGAGAGTGCAATCTCTGCCCTTCTTGATAGGAATTTAGGACTAAAACAGAGGTGTTCGTTTTATTGATGTCATTAAGGGAAAAGTAATACAGCACTAGTGTAATTTTCCACGTGGGGTAGAAATTAAAGAAATCCATCTTTAATTGCAACTGAGTTGAAGACAGAAAGAGAGAGGCACAGATATGATATAAGATCTTTCAAAAACACGAATAAAAATTTTGAAGTTGTGTAAAACAAGTAAAATAATTTTTAAAGATTGATTTGATAATTGGGCATGAAATAAGAAGTATGTCTGATGGGACACTTTTGGAATTCTTCAGGGACTGTGATTTGCACAGTAGGTTTGGTAGGGAATGGCAAAAGTCAACAAGGGGAAGACACAGAGGATGGTGATATTCTGCTGCCTTGGGGTACTCAGTGGATGTGTATAGGAAAATTAAGACCAGGAAGTGTGCTCACCGAGAGAGATCTCCTGCATTTTAAGCCTTTTGCTTGAGTGTGGAAGACCTAAGAAATCCTCATTTGAATTATAGATGATGAGTAAAAAGCTTAATGTTAGCATGAAAGAAGAGACTGTGGCTAACTAAAAAAGTTGCGGAATACCTATAGTATATCTGAAGTCAAGGCAGAGGAGAAGGAACACCCAATTTTCTACTGGCTTCCATCAGAGGTCTATGTCATGTGTAATCCCTATTTTTAAGACTAACTTAGAACCGTACTAGAAAACTTTATACTATCACAAAATAACTAGTGTCTATACTATCCCTTAAATTTCATCCTTCACCTTTGCTTGTTAAGTTCAAATCTGTTTTGTATTTGAATTGGAAGCTTATTGAAGTATTGACCATATTTTCTTAAATGTGGGTGTGATTAAATAAATGGGGTGACTGGGACAGGACCTACAAGCATTGATCTAGTCAAAATAATACATGGCTTCTGAAATAAGAAGCTCCTTTATTTTTTTTTAATACTAGATACTTTTGTCACCAGTTGAAAAAGAAGAACTATCTTGAAGCTTCTTGTAGCAGCATTTTCTTTTTAAGAAAAGACTTCATTTCTATTCAGTGTTTTCCTCCACTAAGTTGCACTGTCTGGTCGCTGTCAGATCCTGGAAGATTATTGCCTCGTTTCTTAGACATCTCCTGCATGTGGTACTTGCCTTTGTGACATATGTTCTTGACAGAAGAAAATGAGGGAGATTTGCTGTTGTCATTGTCTGTCATCACTGAACATGAAGACATTGAATGTAACACTCTGGGAAATTATCTCAAGATGTTTATGCAGCTTTTTGCTATTGACTGTGTAAGTAGTCAGATACAGTACATTTTTAGAAGTCCTCATTGTCCTTCTGCACAGAATTGTGATTTTTCAAAAGATCTCAGCAAGACTGACTAGTTGTGACTGCTGTGCGTCAGATGTTTTTGCATATCTCATCCAAGCTGGCGGATGGCACAGTGCTGTCACTAGTTCAATTTCTTGGTAACACTTTTTAAGTTCTAGAACTTCCATGCAAAATGCATCCTGCTCTGCTAAAGCAGAAGGTTGGTTTGATGGCTCTGAGTCTGGCAGTCTGCTGTCCAGGAACAGAGCTCTCCTTCATTACTTCTGATTATATCCCCTCTGTGGACTTTAACTCCATCTCTCTGAGTCATTTCGTTAGCACTGTTTTTACAGTGAGCGGAGAGAGTCTGCAAGCAGGATGCTTGCTTAAATGTGACATTTACAAGTGCAAAGTGACTGCTTGTTGTCTAACAAGAGCTACTGGATTAAGTATTAATATACTCACAATCCTGTTGAGACTTCCAGACAGTGTGTGCTTGCTCCTGATTCATGCTATCTGTATTTTGGATACCTATGTGTATCCCCACAAGAATAACAATAGGTGTACTCTACCAGGGTTCAGAACGTGGTCTAAGTTTTCAAAATAAGATTGCTTAATCTGACTACTGCTGGTGGAATTCAGGTAATGTCGCTCTTTTGAACTTTGGTTGCAGTTCCCATCTTCTCACAGAACGTTCTCTGTTTATGTGTTTAACAAGTAGCGCAGTGTTTTGGTTAGATAATTTTGTCTTCTTGTTTTCTAAAGGAGAATAATCAAGGAACACATTCCATTTTTGGAAAATAAATTCATGAAAATACAAGGCGAGCAAATATGCAAAGAGATTCACTGTTGTTCATTTCGTGTAGAAACAAGAGTTCTTATTCATAGAAGTTGGTGATATCAGTGGCTTAAAAGTCCCTGTTCTGGCCCTTAACTTACCTGTTGGTTCCAGTTTGAAAGCTTCATTATGTAACAAATAAAAAGATCAAGGCAGACATGAGAATTAGAATATATGGCAATCAGTAGATGTTTCTGTAATCAGATGTAAATGGGCTGTGTTTTGGGAACACATTCACATGTTGTGCTGCAGTGTAGGAGGGCCTGGTTCAGCAACTGTGTTAACCAATTCTAAGCAGAAGATGTTTTCCCTCCTGGTGTGCAGAATCTGAATTGTGGTGCAGGCTAATTTTTATTTTTATGTTGCTCCTTAGGTGGTGCTGGAAAAGTCCTTTATCTGAAAAGCAGTTCTGAGGTACCTTTGAGGTTCACCTGGAATTTACGTTTGTCATTAGCATGCAAGGTCTCTTGCTTTAGAGAGTTATTTTGGCAGGCTTTGTGCAGCTGACAGCTTTTAGGTGCCTTTCAACACTTCTTTGCAGCTCTGGCAGTTGGGCACAATCACAGAATGGTTTGGGTTGGAAGGGACCTTTAAATATCACCTTGTTCCAACCCCACTGCCACGGGCAGGAATACTTTCCGCTAAACCAGGTTACTCAAAGCCCAACCCATCCTGGCCTTGAATGCTTCCAGGGATGGAGCATTCACAGTTTTATTTTGAGCAATTTGTTCCAGTGTCTCACCACTCTCATCATAAAATATTTCTTCTTTATGTTCAATCTAAACCCACATACTTTCACTTTAGAGCTGTTCTTGGTGTCATCCACAGACTTGTGGAGGGTGCACTTGCTTTCGCTGTCTTTGTTGTTAGTGATGAAGATACTCAGTAACACTGGTCCCAGTACAGACCCTGAGGGACATGACTGGTCAGTGGTGTCCACGTGGACACTGAGTTACTGACTGTAATGAATCTTTTGTTGGCTTCACTTTCAGGTGCAATAAAGCTTTCTGACTGATATTTTTTACTTTGAAGAAGATACATCTAAACAGAAGCAGCTAAAATTATTGACTATGTCAAAGCAAGCCTTTAAAATGGGAAAGGCCAGTCTTTGTGATACAAGCTGCAATAGGAATAATATTTACTGCCAGGAGTGAGTTTTGTTATTTGATCACTGAGGGCCACGGAGAAAGATGGGTCTTGCATTGCTGCTTTTGCAACAGCTGTGAGACTCTATATGTGCATTCACAATATGATCTCTGATATTTGTAGGCAACTTTGAGAGTGTGGCAGCTCTATTGCTATTTAATACTGTAGAGTTTAGGTGTGATGGAGTAAGTCATGACTAGACAGTGTCGTGAGCTAAAACTTAAAGCTGTCCAAAACTTTTGGCTGTGAGCTTGTAATTAATGCAGTTGTGAGTGCTGATGTAGTTAACTGAGATTGCACGGCCCAATTTTCTGAATTTTCCCTCCTGTTTACTGATATCTCTCCCTTGCAACTTCCTTCAGGCTCACCCACTGCTGCTAAAGCAGACAAAATATGCTTGTTTAAAATGAAATATGTGAAAACTGCTCATCTCACTTCTCTTAAAAGAACATAACTAAATCAGCAAAATTTCAGGATCTGTGTAGAATCAGAGGTCGGGGGTATACAAATGTTGGTATCTCATAGGTATACATGCGGAAATGAACTAATATGTCCCTCTGAATCCATTTTTTAAAACCTGGTATTGTTAGCCTCTAAATAATTACTATGCAAACTGTTTGCTTATTGAGGTAATTGGGAAATACCCATACTTGTTTTTTGACACCTCTTTAATGCATTCAAGACTGGAGACCTGCTGAATTTGGCTGTCTTTTAATCCGAGTTTTGTGTTCACACACAAGTGTGTGAAATCTGCTCTTATGTCTCTGATTTTTGGAACTGAGAACCATATGGTATCTTGGTTTTGCATTTCTTAGATCTTCTTAATTGTGCCTGCATAGCAATTAGGCTTGTGCATAAATTTGAGAAAATAATGCATTCATTTGTTCTTAGTGTATAAAATACACTGAGAATTCATTTCAGCTTTTAAAAAACCCTAAAAAAGCATTCAGAACAGGACAATTTGGGTTACAGTTACTACATAGTTAATTTGACCCTTTAAGGTTTGCTTTACTTTTTTTTGGTCTTTTATTATGAAATGGCAAGACACAGAACGTCCAATTCATCCAGTGAAGGGGGCTAAATTATGTCTTAGTGCACTGATCCAGCAAAGCACTCGGCATTGTGCTTATGTCCCATTTGAAGTCAATGGGATCACTCATGTTTTAGAAGAAGTGTGTGCTTTTAAGTGTTTTACTGAATAGGGGTGAGATTATTCTCAAAGTCAAGCATGTGCTCAAGTGCTTGGCAGAATTGAATTAGTTAACATCTATGAGTTAGCACAAGAAAAACTGAACCTTGTAGCGTGCTTGTTCAGAAGATCTTTTTTCTAAGTTCCAATTGAGTTTGACTGGCTCCGAGAGAATGTCATAGTGCATTAAGTCAGTAAGCTGATGCGTGATGTATCTTTCAATGGAATTAAAAAATGAATTGGGATGACTTTAGGACTCTTCCTCATTCAGACATGGTTTTGTCACTGAACTTCTCTTTTCAATTTTTGTCTCTTAGTAACTTTTAAAATATATTTTGCATTTCTAGCATCTTTTTTTTTAACTCTCTCTTCTAGGCACTTACCTCCTCTCTAGGTTGAGCGGTGAGTTGAATTTCTTCCTTGAGTTTCTGAGCAGTTGTGTATTTCTGTAGGCATCTCTCCTGTTGGGATGCTGCCTTGAGACAGGTCTCCAAATTGCTCACTCTGAATTGACATTAGAGATTATTTCTGCCCTCATTTCTCCACTGCTATTGACATCCTTGCTCACCAAATTTCTCTATTTATTTGTTGATCCTTTGTATATGCTAAAATTGCTGGAGGCAAAATATCGACTACAGATTTGTGTTGCTTAGACATGAGGGAATATGTCTAGCAGTTTGTCTTCCTACCAAACTTCTGGCGTGATGTAGTTATCTCTGCTTTCTGTCATCCCAAGCAGGAGGCAGAAGACAAATGGATTGCACCCTGCTAAGAAGTTAATTATTGGATTGGACTTCCAGGACTGGCATAAAGCACCTGCTTTTGTAAAAATGCCGTCACTGATGTCGCTGACGTTTCAGGAAATCAGACCAGCTTTGAGAGTTATATTTGGTGATAAAGGGGAGCAAACGACACTAACTTGGACATAGTGACGGATTCTGATTCAAGTCTTTTAGAAGCTATGCAGCTTGGTTTTGGTTAACAGTGACAAAGCACACCAGAGACATCCAGGAATATACAGTAAAAAACCTCTTTCCTATGTCTAAGGACTGTAAAATCTAAATATGAAGTTCAAATATCTGTTAGGTTAAGATAGTCCTGGTAACGTTATTCTGATGAGAGGGATAGGTTCTTATGGGTCCCTTGGTCACAGAGCAGGTCACTGCTAAGTAGGGGAAATACAGCTGATGGCTTCAAAGACTACTCTTCCACTTAAAACCTGGATATTTGTGCAGTACCTGGGATAAATGGAAGCCGTGATCTTTTTGTAGACTTTGCTGTGTTGAACTTTGGGTTGAATATGAATATTAATGGAAGTTTGTGTTGAGTTGTGACTACAAGCTGTGAAGTTCCAGATAATTGGGTTCCTGAATCCAGAGAAACAAATTAAATTAGGTGTTCATTTTTTCTGGAATTCTTAGGAACTTCCATGATGTTTTTATTCTGTTTAGGCAGCTCTGAGTTTTCAAGTTGTTTTTTTTTTACTTCTTTATGTGCTTGCTTTATGGGCATCAGTTTTATGCTTAGACTTTGTTAACCTTCAGTTTTCAAAACAAAATGCAGGTCTTTACTGTGTGTGTTTAAACTTGTGTACATGGTTCCAGGCATTACTACTGAGGCACTTGGTTTTCTTAAAGTGTGCTATACTCAATGCTACAGAAACGTGAGCCACTGTGTTTTAATGTTTGATTAACAACATGTAATTAGAATTTGAGTATTTGAATATATCGAGTTGTCTTGAGTGTTCTTCTCTTTCATTGTTTTTATTAGCAGGAAGACAGGTGGAAATGAGTGTGATAAATTTAATCTAGAAATAATTATAACTTCAATATAACAAAAGGGGTCTTGCCTGAGTCTTTGCAAAGGTTCATGGAAGTCTTAGGTAGAACATGATAAGTATCACGATTTATTTCTAAAGGTAGTATGATTGATTGCGAAAAATGTATTCTTTTTATAAGTAGTGTCCAGTGGAGTATATTAACATATAAAGAAATGAAAGCAGTTAGTTTGCAATTAAAATAATGAAATTACACAATATTGAGGATGGTATTTATGATTGTATTTAATATTCATCCCCATGAGGCACACATCTTATGCATGGTAAAAACTGCAGGGAACGGGAATCATGTGGTTCCCTTTCATTAGCGTTAGTAAGCTGTGAGTAGCTTGCCTGGAAGGTTTCAGTCGATTTGAATCCTCAGTCTGAGTATATTATCAGTTCATTTTGCATCACCAGATTTCTGTTAAGGCATGAGTTGGGAATTGTTCTCTTCTGTTGAGCTTAGAGGAATTTGGAAAAGAGCGTTGCTGTTACATTATTTTGTGGCAATACAGTCAAAAGCACCAACAGTGAATACACTACAATTACCCTTTTATTAATCAAAGACCAATCTGTAAATTAAACTGCCTAGTGTTAGGCAAAGTTTTCATCGTTTACTTTCATGAATACTGTTAGCCACAGATATGTTGTATTTTTAAAATCCTTTTACTCAAAAGCACATACATCTTTCAAGACATGAGTTGTCCTATTGACTTCAATGGGACATAAGCACAGTGGATCCCTTGAAAGAGTTTTTAGTGCCCTGCTTTTTTGACTGTGAGGATGTGAGGTAAACCCTGAGTCTGTTGGTCTCAGTGCTCTGTTTTTAACATAGCTCTAAGCAGACACGTAGGGAGAAGCTGGAATGGAACACAGGTGATTGGCTCTTCAGAACTGCATGATTAATTTTCTAGGGTTTTACTAATTTTCATTGTAATCCATTATGGGATTCTGTACTTGGTCAGCATAAAAAAAAAAAAAAGACAGAGACAGAGACAACCCTGCTTCCATCTACTTAAATTATGAGTCTGCATGCTGGGAGTGATTGGATCATGCACGTCCAAGTGTTGCTTTTGCAAGAGTTAACAAAGAATCACAGATGAGGTGATTGATGCTTATAAGGATGAAAGGCCAAATGGTTTAAATCAGCATGATTCACTTCATTGGAGCCTGTTGAATTTACAGCAGATGAGGATTTGGTCCTTTTTAATGCCGTTAAGGTCACACATTGAACCAGTGACAGAGGTAATAAATGACCCCAACCCTTGCTGTCACTGTGGGTGCCATATACACAGCAGAGGCAGGTGGCACTTGAGACTGAAAAGGAGCCAGACTGGGAAACGAGCAGGGAGCTTTATCATAAAAAGTAAATTGCTACTGACATTGGAGCTGTGATTCAGGAAGGTAAGAGGAATAGAGGGAGAGCACTGAACAAAGGCTTGTAGCTCTTCTGAGACTGCACAGTGCTGAGACAGTTATGAGATGGTTTGCTTGAAGTGAGCAAGAGACGCAGATTTTAGAAGGAGCACATTAAAGCTGAACTTGAATGCACTACTAACTGTGCAAATCAAATGGATTATGCTTTAGAGACCTTTATGATGTCTTGTGGTCTTGTGAGCCAGGAGAATATTTTCAGGAAGCTGTTTGGTTTTTTTGGTGTGTGGTTGTTTTCTGGGTTTTTTTTTTTGTTTTGGTTTTTTTTTGGGGGGGAGGGGAGGAGGTGGCTCTAATAGAGATGCTTTGAATGCCTGTGGGAGTTGTAGCCAATATTGGTGCTTTGCTTCACTCTACCAACAAATTTTATGCGCTGAGCAGCACAGAGCTAGGACTGTGTTATTCCTGGTATTTTCCTCGTGAGAATACCAACTGCCTTGTGCAGCAGTGATCTGTTCCACTCGAATTCCAGAGCAAATGTCTGGCAAGAAGTCTCTTCCTTTTTTTATGTCCTGGGCTGAGGCAAATGCTAGGTCTGCTGTTTTTCAATGTGCACATGAGTCAGTGCTCTAGTAGGCATCTTACACCTATTTTTCATGCATGAAAGAAAAAAATATCTTTGATTCTTTGTGGGTTGCATTTCCCTTTTAGTTAAAATAAAGTACAGCCAGAAGTCAAGTTGCTGTCTATATATAAACACATCCTATATTTATGCCTAAATACTAGTATTTAGTGTGAAGTCCAAATACAAATATTTTCCTTAAAATATTATTAGAACGTGGTTTTCTGCTGTCTCTAAGCATTGTAAAAACACAACTGTGGCCGTCAAGAATGGGGGTGAGAGGAGAGAAGGATGTGAGGGAAGAAGGATGGCATTTGATCCTATCGAGTCCTTCCCAGTCCCCAGACTGCTATCTCTATGTCCACCCAAGATGTCTCAAAATTAGTCCATTTCTCTTTGTCCCTTCATAATTTCCATGTCTACTCAGGGACCTGTGTAAGTCTACTTCACTTGTTGAAAGTGAATAATTCATTGCATGCAAGCGTATTTGGGGAAGATAATTGGGGGAGTTGATGCCGTGGCATTGGAATCACAAAGCAAGCTTATACTCTTTGATGCTTGCGTTTCCAGGTTATTACTTATTACTTGTACCTGTTTCTAATTAAACTGTTAAATATTGTGAATACCAGATGCTGTCGGAAATGCACAGTACACTTCTCCAGAATCCAGATAAGTGACAGAGGTAAGAGATACGGTTTCTCCTCTGTTAAAAAAGCAGCACAATGCACCAAAACCCAGTCACATGAATGTACCTGCTGCTTCACTGGGGTATGGTCCTTACCCCATTTCTGACCTTTCTTATGTCTGATTGTTGAATGGGTGAAAGTTAATTGTTTATCTTCATCACACAATCAAATTTTTGCTAGTAGATTATCCCAGTTCCTACAGAAGACTAACTGGCTGCTGGCTGTATGTAAAGACTAACAATAAGATTGGTTCACTTCTGTTATTTTGTGTATTATACTGAAGTGCTTTGAGATAACTTTTGGTGTGATACAGAGACATTTGAAATAGAGGATGGTTTAAATGTGAGAGAACTGTGGCCTCTAGGTTTCTAAAGATCAGTTACCCTGGTTCTCCCTTAGTAAAGCCACCGTTCACCTGGTACAAGTGGGATAAATTTACATACCCAGTGATAACTAATGATAGAATGACTTGTGTGTAACTTGTCTTATGCTAATGTTTGCCTTCTGGCTAATTTAAAGTCAAAAGAGGATATACAGATAACTTACCTATAGTAGTCATCTTTGAATGATTGTTACACTTCCAGTTTAATCACGACACTGGGAATAGCAGTTATGGATATATGAAATCACTGTCTTCAACTGGTACAAGACCAGTCGAAATGGGAGATGGGCTTTTGATGTATGCGTGTGGCTTCAGACTTCTTTATTGCAAATTTATCTGCTTGTTTCCTCTCATTTCCTGAAAGGACAGGAGTATTTGAAAATAAAGATAGGCCTGGGCTGCAGAATGCAGGAAACTGAAAGAAATCTCATCTCTTGCCTTAGGGTAACTCAGTGTTTGGATTCTGTATTCTTTTTTTTCCCCAGATATATAAAAGCTGTTCCTAGATATATAAAAGCTTTTTTTGGCCAATCAGTTTTCAGTACAGAGGGGAAAAAGCGTGTGGAGTTGTACATGTATAGACATACATAACTTTTAAAGGTCTAGTGCCCTGTGTTAGGTATTCTTCTTTTGTTTATTAAAACTGTTCAGAAAAACTAACCTTCAAGCAGGTGTGGACGTGGTAGGAGCTTATAAATTTTCACCATGAGAATTATGACTGTGCCTGCTGTTCCACAGAATACACTCTGGTGCTCTGTACCACGCTGCAAGGGTTACATGCACAAGGAAGGAAAAGGCAAGAGTGTTATTCACAAAAGCAAATGGAACTGTTATGTATTAGGAGATTCAGTCATCTCATTTGCAAAACCAGATTGTTTCAGGATCACAATCCCACCTTTCCTAGCTTCTGCCTTCTATTGTTCAGTCATTTGGCTTTGCTGGTGTTTTCAATAAAATCCTATTAATTCCGTTACATTGTCCTTGGTAACAGCTAAAGCCCTGAGCATTTATCTGGTGTTTATTTGTTTGCTTTTGTCTTAAGTGTAAACTGATTTTTAATGGCTTTTCTTTGACTCTTATGTTGTCCTCATGCACAGGATTGATCACACATAGTGACCCTCTGGGACCTGTGCAGACCTAGTCACAAACGTACTAGAGAGACAAATAATATTGGAATAGAATTAGAGCTACATTGAAGGCAGTACTGCCTAAATGCTGAGGACAATACAGTGCTGGAATCCAAATGATGGAAGCTTAACAATTTGGGTGGGAGCCACAGGCTATGACGTTACCCGGTGGGCTAAAGGATTGCTTCTTACAAGTGCATCAGCTGCATCAGGACTTCTCTTGGCTCACCGACAATTAAAAATATTTATTTTCGTGTAGTTTTGTGGGTTTGTAGTATCCTGGGGCAAATTTAATTTCTTTGTAAGGCTGGAGCCAGCCAGTCTATAGAGACTCTATCTGCGAGGTGGTCCTTGCCTCCTGCTGCAGGGTAGTGCTCATCTGAGGGATGGAGGCAGGATATTTGCAGTGTAAGATGTACATCTTAGTCCTCTGTGTGTTGCTTTATTATACAGTTCCTTATTCAAAGCAATAAAGAAAGGATACCGTCATCCTTAAACTATGAGTGGAGACTAAAAATCATCCAGATGCATATTGATACTCCTCTCTGATATAAGGTTTGAGACATTTCAGCTATGTGTCATGTCATCTCCCAATTTGAACTTTGATAGCTAATTCAGTTTTGTTTTTTGTGTGGAAGATGTGGTTTGATATTTCTAGGAAGGGCATCTTTAAGGAGAACTTCTTTAGGAAAGCTTTGTTTAAAAAGTGTTGAGAGGTAGTAGCGGGTAGGTTTATTTATAAAGGGAGTGTTTGCACTCCCCTACACACTACAGTGTTGAATAAGCATATATTGTCTTCTGGCGTGTACATGTAATTATGATAATGGTAAAATTCACAAATGATTTCCATTCCTAATTTTTGCCTCGAAGGCAATGAGAAATGTAAAGGCACCGACTGTTGCTTTTTCATATTTGCAGTTATTGAGAAAGTAGATCCATGGCTCCATCTACTGGGGTTCAAAACCAGAAGCACTGGGAGTTGCTGTTTATTGAATGCACTGAGGTCTGATGCACGTGTGTGAGAGCAGCTGCTTGGCAGAAGCTGAAATAAAAGAACCGTGTTTTATTTTTCAGCTGGTGAATTGATGGTAAGGCATCAATGGAGTAGATTTCTCTGGAGATATTGGTGTAATATTTTGACAATTTTGCCTGTTTTAACACTTGCAGTTACATTCATTGTCTGAAAGTTGAGCAATTTGTCTCTTTTGTCAAGATACAATCATATATACAATACAGAGCTGCTTGTATAAATTTTTTACTCTGTGTGTTTTTTACACTCAAACAACTTCTGTAGGCAAGGTAAAGGCCTAATATTACAGTATTAGCTGGATTGTTCCTCCGAAGATCTCCTGTGGGGAAAGAATAAGGCCAAAGTATAAAAAACTTGACTTCTTGGTTTTCTCTGGCAATTAAATATGCGACATTAACGTATTTTTGAGATTAATCTGCATTTTGCAAGGTCTTGGTGCAGACCAACAAGAAAGGAAGCTATTTCCATCTGATTAACTTTTAAAATTTCTATTAAGAGGGAAAATATTTTGCTCACATTTAGTGTCTTGTTTCTGTTGGTCTGAGCACAGGAGCTCAGAAACTGTGAGCTGTAGCCAAGCTCTTGAGGAAGAGAAGATTCTAAAATAATCCACTATTACTCTGGCTGCCATTGTTTTCAAAGTAGCTTACTCATTTTCTGTCATTGTATCAAACTCTGTCTCGTGTAATGCCAGCTGCAAAAATGTGCAGCAAAAATCCATTCCATAAAAAGCAAAGTTTAATGTCTGTCTTGTGCAGCACTGAATAAGCACTTCAGTTTCAGCAGTAACTGGATTTTAGAATTCAAAAGTATTACAAAGTAATGGTTGTGTGTTTGAGCAAGAGTCACACCTCCATACAGAATAGTGGGGCTGTTTTCTTGAGTATTCTCATTATGTGATAATGAAACAAAATATATTTTGTCCTAAACAAGGAGCCTAACAAAGGTGTCTTTCTCTGGTATTTTCTTTTTCCTCTGTTGAAGATTTTAAGAATGATACCTGTAGGGATGAGAATGTGAGATAAAGAAAATTAATACTTTTGTAGAGATGATGTAGCTGGAGTGAATTTCACTCTGTAAGGGTCACTGCTGTAAAGTTGTAAGTACAAATAATCATGTTGAATGTGGAGGCTGAAAGGAAACACCTCCTATTCTACTCATAATAGGACCTATATGGCAGTTTATAACTCCTCTGCGGTAAGCAAAGAAATTAATGAAAGATCAGATTTCATTAGTATCTGAAAGTATTGCTATCTTGAAGTACTTGTTATTTTTCCTTGTGTTGCAAGTGGAAAAGTTGTCACTTTAACTTAGTGCTAAACTTCGGCAGTTTAACAGTGCAAAATATGTGTGTGTGTGTATATAAAAATGATATATAAGTATATTAAATTAATATTATTACTAGAATGTTCACAACATTGAAACAGTATGTGCACGTGGGCATGCATATATATAGGTATATTTACACAAGGGTTTATATTTTAACAAATGTCCTCTGATAGCTATTGTAGACCTAGAAAGAACAGTATATTGTACTTAGTTCATATTTTATGGGTGAGGATTTCTGCTGCTTAGGCAATAAGAGGAATGCTGACAGTTTATTTGCGTTCTTCCTTCAAGAGACAGGAAAGGAAGAATGACTGAATAAATGCCCTTTTGTTTTCTGCTGTTAGAGGCAATGTATTCTATTAAAATTTATTACCACCTGGAAAGCCAAGGCCGTGTTTATTCAGGGTCAATCCCTAGGAATAATCTCTATTATTTAGACACAGCCTTTGTATTTCCAGTGCAAGTTACAGAGTGTGCTTTTTGCTCAGTTTTCTGCCTCCTTCTGCTCTCAAATTGGAAAATATTGTAGTTTTAAACTAGGATGGTTTGTTCTTCAGTGAACTGACAATTTAAGTTGTGGACAGGAGAGAGAACAGTGGCAGCAAATGTTTTATACGACCATAAAATATCTGTAGAGATGTAAGGTATTTTAAAAATATTTGGTCATCTACTGCTATTATAAAATTGCATGCTAAAGTATTTTTATCAGCAATTATGATCTCTCCTTAAAATACAGGGAAGAACCCTCACAATATCTAAGAATCTTGTGTGTGTGTGCTTATCCATACGTACCAGTAAGCCTGCAGGTAGACAGTCACAACAGCAAATAAACCAACACAGTTAGGTCTGGAAGTGATTAAAGAAGCGGGAGAAGCTTGTAGGGGAAGGATGGAGAGGGTTTCATGTGGCTTTTGATAGCCTATTTTCCATAGGCAGAGTTGTGGACAGGTGAACAAGCTGGGATAACACCAGCTCCTGTGGGACCTCAGAGGACCTCGGCTTCTCTGCACTGTCCCCTCTGCAGCTGCTCTTACACAGTGGTCCAAGTGCAAACTTTCATCCCTGTCAGTGCAATGGAGCAGCTGGCTGTGCATCAGTTCATTGGTGGGTGTAAAGTTGTTCTGGTAACTCTGTGTGCTCCTGTGCTGTCAGTTTTGCCCCAGTCAGACTGAATTGGGTTTTCAATCACAGAACCTGGGCATTGTCTGGATCAGGCTTTAGCTTGCCATCAGGGATCACCAGTGACTCCTAGCAATTAGTGACTATTCCCAAGCTGATTGTCTCATCCTAAACTACAAAATTGCTTATTGATTCCTGGTGCTTGTGAATAGTGTGGCTGCTTGGCACTGCATGTTCAGACTGGAGCTGTACTAGCATTTTAAAAAAATGTTAACAGCACAAAAGTGCGGTCCAATGTCTAGTCAGAAGCAGTCTCTGAAATTACTTGTTACCCTCTCTTTCACAGTTATATAGCATATATGTTGTTTTATTATTACTTAAGTATTCTGTTTTCATTTATATATGTGTGTGTATTTATACACTACCTAATATATATATTGCTCATAGACTCTTGTTCTAGCCACATAGCACATATTAAATTGCTCATTAGATGAATTACTTTGTTTTTGCACTTGACATACAAACATTGTGTAGATAAATGACTTGGGTTTTATTTTTATGTGCTGGACACCAGCAGCTCATGGAGTTACACTGGGGCATTATTCCTATAGCCTCTCATGTTCTTGTGATTATATTATTTTATGTTTTATTGCTCTCTCTCTGTGGTCCTGTCTTTCACAGTGGTAGTTTATTATAATGAGAACAGAAAGAGATAGACCTGGTATATATTTCGTAAAGATTAATGTTCTTCCACTACATCTAGAGTGCTGATCAAAATAAGTTTTGCTTAAATATTTATAAAAAATGCCCAGTGCCTGTGCATGGAAACACTTCTCACTAATTTCAAAAAACATGACAACGTAGCTAATTATAAGCAAATAGGCTGTGAGAGGATTTCAGAGAAGCCTTCAAAGGAAACATTAGAGCTCAAATCTATAAACATGATCCCATATTTTGACAGTAAATTCCTTGAACTTACAGTTCTTCAGGAAGAATTTTCGGTGCTGCATATTTTGGCTGGACTGCAATGCCATCATTTGCTATACGGCAAAGTGATGCATAAAGCCTTACAGAAGTAATTAAAAATCCAACCAAAAGTTCAGTGAAGATGGGAAAATCTAAATCCTCTTCTTTCTTGCAAAAATTTGAGTATTTCGAAATACAAAATAATGATTTGTTCTACTCAGATAATGAAAAATCAAGTATCTTCTTAGAGCGTTTACAGTTTATAAGAAGAACTTACAAAACAAGGGCATTTGGGTGATATATTTGTGTATCTTTTGGCATTTAGATTTTATACTGTTACCCAGTGTAACAGTATACAATACTGTTGTAAAATACCATATATAAAACTGTATCTTTGATCTGCAGAATATTTTGAGCCACATCTTTGCTCGCTTGTTGGGTTTTCAGTGCAGCCTATTGAACGTCGCTTTGAAATTCTAAAAGTCTTCAGTAATGTGTATGCTACAAATTGATGTTGACATCTCGTGTATTTAGGCTGACTGAACAGTCTGTTTGAGTGGTCTTTGAGGCTGAATAATTTATCTTCCTTCCCCCCTCCCCTTTATTTTTCTCTCATCCCAGGTTATTTTGTTGGCTGTGGAGAACCACGGACCCTTTGTGCCCTGATGGGGGACTCGGGATCCAGACGATCGACTCTTGTATCTCGGTTGCCAATATTCAGGAGAAGTGTTAGCCGGAGACACGACTCCCTTCCTTCCTCGCCTTCTTCTGCTAATGCCATTGGTGTCCACACCTCCTCCCCATCCAGCACGAACTCCAGCTCAGGGAGCACAGGAAAGCGACGGAGTATTTTCCGCACTCCTTCCATTAGCTTCCATAACAAGAAAGGGAGTGAGCAGAAGCCTGACTCAGCGAGTCAAAATGTTAACGTCTCAAATGGTGCCCAGTCCTCTCTTAGCACTTTTCAAAAACTCAGCTTCGATGAACACATAAAAAGCAGAGGAAGGCATTCGGTTGGCTTTGGCAGCTCACGTAACAAGAAGATAACGAGGTCTTTGACAGATGATTTTGAAAAGGGAAAGGAGCCCTCAGCTAATAAGAATGTCTTTATCAATTGCATAAGCTCTGGGAAGAATGAGGGTGATGATTCAGGCTTTGCAGAAGAGCAAAGCCGATACTCTGTCAAACAGTCCACACGAAAACTTCTCACTAAATCTTTTTCATCGCACTACAAATTTTCCAAACCAGTTCCTGAGAGTCAGTCGGTTTCCTCTGTGCAGCAGCCCAGGTGCTTGCTGGAAGTTAAATCCTATGTGGAAAGCGAACCTGTGATGGCCAAGTCGTCTCCTCCGTGCTCGGTTGAGACGACGGAATGCATGGGCAGCTCCCTGCAGTCCCCGCTGCTCTCGGCCGACCTCACGGCTGCCCAGACCCCCTCGGACTTTGTCGCTCTGACCGAGGACTCTGTTTCAGAGGCTGATGCCCTGCCCAGCAGTGGGCCTGGGGCAGGGCTCGCAGAGGATTTTGGCCACGATGTCTCTACCTCTCAGATCTTCTTTAATCCTGCTGCTGCTCCTGCGCGGGAGACAGATACTGTGCAAAGTACTGGCCATTCTGCCGGTGTATCTCCTGTGAGTCACGCAAGCTCTTGCAGCGTGGAATCCAGTACCTTATTCAAAACCTCAGTTGCTAATCAAACAAAAGTACTGTTGCAAGCCAATGGACTACATGTTAATGATGCCAGGCACATAGAAAAAAATAACTCAGAAAATGCACATTTAGAAACCTTGACGTTACAGCATAGTGAAGAACCAGTGACGCTCTCTCCAAAGGCACGGGGGTTGAGTGGGAGCAGAGATGAAAGCACGCCATCCAAGCACATGAGAGAGACAATTCCCGTAGTGGAGTCTAAGACCGTTCCATGTTCTGAACCTCAGTCCTTTAAAACGCAACAGGGTTATGAATCAAACCATCCTAAAGGTACGTCTCACGGCCTTTTCATTTTTGAGTTTGGTAGGTTTTGAGGGGACTGGCCTCATTTCTTCTGTAATGATTGTTTTGTAATAAAGTGTTTCTGTAGAACTGCAAGTGCTAGCTATGAAGTTCAAAAAGTACAAATTGTGTCCTCCCTCAAAACTGTAGGAATTAAAGAAAAAGTCTTATGATTTTTTTGAGCTTGTGTTTTACAGTTTGCAAACACCCATCAGTGCTGCTCGTGGCTATGCTTTGCTGTAGTAGAAAATGAATTAGGAAAGTGAATATTGATTCCCAGCTCCCATTAAAGGCCGAAGCTGCGATTTTTTGAGACATGGCTGTTTTGGACTTGAGCCATGGGGTTGCATAATTTGGGATGGAAACCTCACCAGAGAAACAAACCTTCTTGTAGTCTGATTATGGGAAATAATACAGTTTACTTTATATTGATCTGGGTTTAGAAATTTCTAGAGTCTTGCTTTCTCTCTTCAGCTGATGTTGTAGAGTAACTCACAGTGATATTTTGTCAAAGTACGAGAGATCCTGTTTCTGCTTCCATCTGAAATAAGTGTCCAAATTCTCATTTTGTCACCTATGAAACTGAGGGAGTTAATCACCATCTAAATTTCACACTGGGTCTTTAGTTTATGAAGAGTAATTTGGAAATACTGACAAGATCAAGTGAAAAGACTGTGCCTAGAAATCCCAATCTATAGAGATGCAGATAAATAAGGCACCAGGCCCTTGAGTGAAGGACACCTGTCAGAAGACATTTATCTCTGACAGTTTATTTTCTCAAGCCACCTTAATGACTGGTGCTTTCTTGAATAATCCTGAGGCTGTATGTGGTGGGCCAAAATTTGTGAGAGTTAGCAAGACAGCATTTGTAGTGATTGTATTAGAAGATGAACGATGGGAAGTATAAACTCATATAAATTCACACCCATCATTTTGCTTGGATGTTTATCTAGGCACGTAGATTACAAGCAATCAAAAGCAATCTTGCCTTTTGAATTATTAGTCACTGCAAGGCTTAGTTGTGTATCTTGTACATAAATGGCAATATAAAGTCAAATTAATCCACTGAATTAGCTTTCACCGGAGGGCACCTCTTTCCCTCAGAACCTTAGTCACTCTGGGGAAAAAAATATTCCCATTTATGTATATTACTGGTCCTGAACACTCAGTTTGTCTTCCTTGCCACATTGTCTCATCTGTGAATAAGCTCTTGTTTTGGAATGTGCCTTGCTAGAGTGTACTGCAGAACAGCAAGTGAGCAGCTTGGAAGGATGTTTAGAAATACCCACTGCATTTCAAACTCATGCATTGGCAATTGGATATTTAGTCTGTATTTCAGGAAAGCAGCTAATGGGAGTTGGAATCACGATAGAGGGATTTTTGTAAATTGGATTAATGTTCACAGAAACACTAGAGCTAATACTGCACTATATAAAAGTTGATGATTAATTGTTATGGTTTTTTAGTGCTGTTCAAAATACTTTTTAAATTTTTTACTTGTGTGGTGAAGAATGTGATTCAAATTAGAAATTGGCCAAGCATAGAAAGGAGCCATTGAAAAAAAGATAAAATCCTGCCGTATGAAATGAATCAAATACAGAAAAAGCTTATGTGGCATTCAGTAAGATATGGTCATAAGTAGTTAGACCTGTTGCAAACAGACTGGTTCGAACATTTGGTTTTCTAAAACAGTATTTAAACCTAGATGTGAATACAAAATATTTCTGTGCGTTTTCTTTGGTAATCGATATTTTCCCTTCTGTACCTGGTCTCATAGCTGATGTCATTATAGATAGCATTGTGAATGTGACATTAATGTATGAGCAAGTTTGGTGTGCCATATGTTTCTTAGTATACCTTTATGTACTTTTATATTGTGTGGATTTTTTTTTGAGAACCCTTAGAGAAAATGTCTCTTCTCTTGCAAAATGCAAAAGAAGATAAAATTTTCTCTGTGTGTGACATTTATTATGCTATTATGCTTCTATCTTTCCCCATCTCTAAATTTGCCCTAACATGTCAAAATGCATTTTTTTCTCCTCTTTTCTGATGTGTTATTGTTTTAACTGGACTGGGATTTTTCCCGCTGACTGCAGGCTGAGTTTGGAGGGTGCAGGTTCAAGGCTAAACTAGGAATGCTGAACAGAAATGGAAACGAATGTGCATCCCTGTCTTATGCAGGGATAACAAAGTTGTGACCTGGCCCTTCAAAAGCTGGACTTGCCTTTGGGCACAGGGTTTTGGCAGGTTGGGTTTTGGCACCACTGGACAAGTGATGGTTTCCCTGGTAGATTTTACTGACAGCAATTTGGAAGTGTCCTATGATGAGGGGAGAAAGAAAAGGATGGAGCAAAGAGTCCTTCTGGATTCTCTGAGGAGCCCTGGGCTGGGCTGTAGTGTGCTGAGCATGCCTGAGGGCTGAACAGTGAACTGGGGCCCAGGTGACACTTTTATCTAGGTAAGCACAGTCTGCTTCCTGCAGAACACTTCTCATGTGATTCCCTTTCAGTGTAAGCAATTCAAGCAAAGCAGTATTCTGATTAAGAAAATATTTGTAGAGAGCAATTCCCTGTAACGATTGCTGATTGTTGCTCTCTTTGCAGTTGATCTTGCCAGTAGCCTCAGCCCGTACAGGGAAGGCAGATTTGTTGAGAAACGACTGAGGTCCTCCTCAGAAGGTACTGCTGGGGGCAGCCGGCTGATCATAAAACCAAAGGATGGAAATGCAGAAGAGCTTAACAGCCTACGGAAGCAGAGAGCAAGCTCGTCCTCTTCCAAAATGAACAGCATGGTGAGTTTTATTCCCACATGCGTAAGTTTTGCGTTTTTCTGTGATTGGTGTGACTATAGTGAGAAGCAGTGACTTCACAACTAACAGTAATAAAGACGGCAGGAGCTGGCTCAGGCTTCCAAAATATGATCCAGGCTCAGCTTCAGATATTAAAAGTATTTTTTTGCAGGGTGTGGCGTTGTGAAAAAGTTTGCATACTTTCTGGAAAGAGTTTCTTGTTGACATGTGTTGCTGATTTGCTTGTGCGATTGAAGTGTGGAGCTTTTCGTGTTTCTCTGTTTTTGCAGGAAGTTTGCATCCTAGTGTCAGTGAATAACATGTGATTTTTCGAAGCCAGAAAGAACGTGATGACATTTAAAGATGCTGTTTCACGTAGGCATACAGAGCATTACGCAGATGGAGTTCATGCCCTAAAATACTGGTTAACCCTGGCTCAGGCCTGTGAACTTTTTTTGGGTTGTTATGCCCAAGCTGTTAGGCAGATCTCTGTGTTTATTTAAATACTGGGCTACAATGGTGCTGTAGCACTTCATTCAGTTAAGCCTTGTATTAATGATGGAAGTGGGAAGGTGACAATCCAGGAACAACAGGAAGTAGGTAAATTGTGGATGGGGTTAGGTGGTAATCTGATCCCTTCTTTGTGTTTCGTATATGAAATCCATGAGGTTTTTTCCCCCACTGCCATTAGCAAGATCATCCACAGATTGACATGATTTGCTTATGCTTATGTATATTGCAGTCACAGACCAAGGAGTTCTAAAACAAGATTAGAGAGCATGTGTGTGAGGGAAGGTAGAATTATTCCTGCTTCCTCCTCAAAACATACGGATATTGTCTTCCTATCTGAAGAAAATAGGAGCTTTTTAGCAAAAAGTGAGGTTTAGGAAGTAAATCAAACAAAACCAAACCTGAAAACAGCCCCTGCACCCTCTCCTCCCCACAAACAACCAGAAGACAAAAGAATAAACAAGAGTTTTCTGGAAGCAAAAGAAAAAAACATAAGAAGAAATTGAATGTTCATAGTAATACATATTTGAACAGTAAAAAGGCCTCTTCAAAATACTTGTCACAATCAATTCATGTTTAACACCACAGTAGCAGATTGCTAATGAATGATGCTAATGAAGAATAAATACTAGGTAAAGAATTTGCATTATTACATGAAATATTATAAAAAAACCTTAACCCAGCTTTCTTGTGTGGCTAGAACAATGTGAGTCACATGGCTGTCTATATTCATCTTGTTCAGTTCTGGAGGACAACGAACCATAGACATTTAAGGGATGGCAAATCCCTGGGGGAGAGCAGAGGCCCCCATGACAAGGGCAGTGTTGCTGTGCAGTTCTGCTCTGCGGCACCGAGTGAGCGGTTGGAGCAGCGGATGCCGGTTTTCTGGCATCACCCAGATGTCTTGTGAAGCTGAAGAAACTTTGCACCTGTATCTTTGTCCCTGTTTGTGTTCTTTTTCTTGTTGGCAGGCAGCGTGAGCTGCCTCTGCTGAGGGACTGGGAGTGAGGAGCCAGAAAGTCTTGCTGAAGGGGTGTGAGATTTTCACAGGAGACAGGACGTAAAAAAAAATTAGAATCTGAGAAATTGTTCTTTATCTTAAACAACTTGCTCAGCAGAGTATTCTTGTATAATTTTCAGTTCTTGTTTTAAAGGTGAAAGGTAAAAGCTTGGATAGACTGACCTCCTAAATACTGGGAATGTGTATCAAACCGACAAACAGGGCCGCTGCTTCCCCTAAGAGTGGCCTTAACTAACTTGTGAGGTGCTGAAAGTAATTTATATTCTGGCCAAGAGCAATGCTGTTTGTAAAAGAAATTTAGGGAAGGAAAAAATCTTTCAAAATAAGTCTGCAAACGTGCCAATTTCGTAGTATTGTAAATAATGATCTGAAACAAACGCTAGAGATGAATTGGATTGCCAGTTAGGTGTTTGCGAAGCTGCCGTTCTTGCAGTGACCGATTTCTGCTACAAGAGGGCACCGTTTCACCAGAAATGGTTTCGGAGAGCGGTCACTGCAATTCAGGACATGTGTTTGAGCAGTTTAATGTTATTATCCCGTACAGTATAACAGACCCTTTCTAAATGGAAAGTGTTGATAGTGATGCAGTTTAAAGAGACGGATATCGCTGTATAAACTCTGGTCGTTCTAACACTCCAACAATGAACTCATGAGTTAACAAATTTAAATCTTTAGACATAATATATGGACTAGTTAACTATGTCTCAGAAGGTTGGTGGAAGCTATGCTTCACCTGCTGTTTCTACCTAGGTGGTTCTTCTTTTCCAATGTGTAAGGGAGACAAAAAGAAAGAAAAATGTGAATCGGCATGGCAAAAGACCTGAGTGGTCTGAAATATGCAGTCCTGCAAGACCAATGAAAAGAATGTAAATAGAGAATAGAGAGAATTAGATTAACCACATTAAAAAAAAAATAAAAATCAGACCACCAAATCACTCCCAAGTAAGTTCTTTAAGAGGATTAGGAGACAGAACAGCAGGGGTAAAAGACTTGATGTGTAACAGTACTCGGAACTAAGAGAAAGTGAGATGTGTGTGAGCAACAGAATTATCCATCACTTCTCATAGTAGTGGCTAATAGGGAAAGATGAATATCTTGGATATCACATTTATCAGTACAAAGATGAAATGTTAAAAAATTTGCGTTTTTTACGTAAAGTTGCTGATAGAGATTTTTAAATGTTAGCAAATTAGTCATTAAAACCAGATAGTCATGAAGGATGATGATATGAATGGAAGTAACTGTGCATTACTTCAAGTTAAAAAAAAAAATGCTTGAGAGAGTGGTTGGAGCCCCTAGACCACACTGCCCAACTTCAAGACATGAGCTACGCTGTGCTGTATGCACACGTGTTTTCACTCTGTCTAGAAATATGACTGCTTATGTGCAGTAGAACAAGACTACCAACTTACATTTAGCTCTTGCAAACCTGCCTTTGTGCCTCTCTGCTAGTCTTTACAAGGGAAATAGTTATTTGTCTTTACAATTGCTCCCTTGCCCACACCTGTCTATCAGCATATGTACTGTTTAACTAAAAAACCCTTATGTTGCAACTTCTTGTCTCAGTGAGTGAACATTTTGTGCTGCAGGACTGTGTTTCTCTGGGCACTCTTCAGCACAGTTTTCTCTTCAGTTCCTCATACTTGAATCTTCTCTGAATGTTGCCTGTTTTTTGCTTCTTAAATTCTGCTTCAACTTTTCACCCTTGCAGGTAAAAACTCTTATGCTTGCCCTCAGTGCTGCATCATCAGCTTCCTTTGCCTGGAGCAAAGCAGCCTTGCCGACTTGTGCCAGCCCAATTAGAGCTGCACAACTTATTTTTCCGGATTGTTGCTTTGACTGTGCCGTTTCTTTCTTTGCATCTTTCCCGTGGATCCTATATATTAGATAGAAAACCGTTTGTTGCCAAGGACTTTTGAGGCCTAAGGACATCCCAGCTTTCTTCCCCTCAGCTTTAACAGTGATACAAGTCTTCATTGCCCTATTGCCAAGCTGTCAAATAGTTGCATTCGTGTTTTCTCCCGTGCTGCCCATCACGCGCTACAGTGACTGCAGTTACCACAATATTTGCTTCATTTCCTTTCTCAGTTTTCACTTTAATTTTTTGCCTTGCCTAAAGGTAATTTTTTGAGATGCATGCCGGTACTGTATTACTGAGGTTTTTACTGAGCTTTTTTTTTTGCTTATCCATCCAGTGCTGATGCTTAGCCAAAATCCCCCTTTTCTCACGCTTGTCCTATGCTTGTCATGTGGGCATGTTCCAAGTACCGAACATCTCAGTAAATGTACTTACAACATAAATTAGGAGCAGCGTATGCAAACCCCAGTGTCAGAATACGGGGCAGTATTTCATGGGCAGGAATTCAATTTGATAATGGAAGTGGTTAAATATGTTAGTTGAACATTGCGTTAAAAAAATTAATAATTTACTAATTTAGTATAGAGGAGGCCATCTGCCATTTTGGGAATATAGAATAGAGGTAAATGATTGACACAGAAATATGCTTGCAAAAGAGAGATTAACTGCAAATATTTGAGACTCCTAGTGTATCTCTGGAGGGAGCAGAAAGTCAAAACGGAGATCGCTGATGAAAGTGCATTATGGCCAGAACTTCTGTGATAATTATCTAATTAGCAGCTGGTGTCTAAATTGTGGCGGGTGTCCTGGATATTCCGTGTATGTAACTGTACCTCAGTTTTGTTACCTAAGTGATTTGGGGGGACTTAGCAGTTAATAGTCAGATTTCTTGTATACTTCAGAAATGGTGCTTGCAATGATGGAGCAATTATCCAAACCACTGTATTCAGATCTCTTCTTGGGTCTGATATTGTGCATTATCAGGCCGTACCCAAATCTGCAACGCATGAAAGTGTGCTCATTGCTTCTCACAGATGACTTTATTTTTAATGTTACCTGAGTACTCTTATTTATCAAGCACCAGTTTTAACCCAGTTGCTACATCGTGACAGAAACATCAGGATTCTGTGCCCCCAGGACACAGTGAATGTACATGAATAAGGATTAGAATGTTTTTTATGTACCTCTTCTCTGTGCTGAGTACTATGATATTTTGCTGGTGTGTGATTAAGCACAGAGTATGAATCAAACTAGCTTGGCTGCTAGTCTAGAGAGAATTGAAGTGATTTTCATATTTACTTGAGGTTACTTTAACGTTGACCTTCTGGAAGCTGAGATTTTTATGCCGTGTGTGGCTAATACATGAGGTGGAAGCTGCTGTTGAAAATACTTGAGTTGAATGAGTTTCAGAGGGTGACCATCCAGTAGATTTGAAAGTGGAATTTGAATGTGGCTATTTTTGTGGCCCGTAAATGTGACCTGTAAAGGCTTGAGAGAACCTTATGGGGTACGCTCTCCTCCTACAGACTGGAGACACATTAATTATTAATGCCTTAACAGCCTGCCCTGGAAAGGCAGTGAATGAAAGGTTAGAGGGAGTATTTGAGTGCTCAGGGCTTCAGTTCAGGTTGAAAAAAACCCTCAAACAAAACGACCTTTTTCAGGTATGCCAAGACCGTTACAAAAATATGAACTAGGTAAGCAAAATACACTGACTCCTTCATTGTCTTCTGTACAACCTTCTTTAGAACTAGCAATGTTATGTTTTCTCTGAATAGCTACAACCTGTTCTTAACTTGCTATATGGTGTATTATCTTTGGTATCTGTGGTGTTCATAAAAGCTTTGTCGTAGTTAAAATAGTCGGGCCATTTTTTTTCCTATCACCAAATTATTGCATTTTTGCTTAATTCAAATTCCTCTCTGCTATGCTGGGCTTCTCGAGGGAGAATATTTAGGAACATCAATTGTTACTGAACTGTTCAAGCAAACCCTGTAAGGCAGTGGTTCACCCTTCATGAGAAGTGGACTTGACAGCATTCATTTATAACTAGATTTGTACTAACGTAACAAAATTTACCCTTTTGCAATGAATTTGGGGTTTTGTTCCTTTGTGAAAAGAAACTGTGGAAGCCACTTATAGCAAGAACTGTCAGGACCACTTTGATACTATGAGGCTGAACGGTACTATCTAGATAGGAATAAACTGCTGACTATAGGTACTTAGTAATTTGAGCCTTATATTCTTAATTTAGCGTGGAGAAAGTGCCTCTCACATACTAATAGCATAAAAAAATGGAAATGGCAGATAGGGATTTAAGCATTTTGGCTGTGATTTTTAGGTCAAGTCAACTAGAAGCTTTTTGGGTAGCTACCCTGTGGGAAATTGTCTGTAGTGTAATGTGTTTCTTAACAAATGAGGGGCTTGTGAAAATCAGATTGCAGTTGTTAAACACTTTGAATTAATTCTTGAGATCAAATAACTAACAGAAATTAATTTAGATGTGACTTAATGCTTATGCCGTAATGTTCTATGCTCTTCTTTAAGGACATAATCATAGCCCAGAAAAGGGTAAACTGTTAACCTAACAGTGGAGTAATTATTTAAATCGAGTTGGGTTATGTTAATACAGGTAGAAGGTGTAGCTATTAGCAATTTTAAATCCCAGAGTCATCATGGCAGTGGGTGGATGTGTCTGTTGTGTGGCAAAAGTAGAACAGAATTAGTTCTTTCTGTTCTTTTATGGGTTAACTGCAGTGGGTGAGCTGCACCCCTCAGCCACTGGCAGGATGAGAAGGAGAAGTGGAAGTGTGAAAACTTGCAGGCTGAGATAAGGACAGTTTAGCAGGTAAAGCAAAAGCTGCACCCACAAGCAAAGCACACTAAGGAATGCGTTCAGTAGTTCCCACGGGCAGACAGGTGGGAGCCAGCCATCCGTCCCCAGGAAAGCAGGGCTCCATCACACCTAATGGGTACTTCGGAGGATAAATGCCGTAACTGAGAACATTCCCCCTTCCTTCTTCCTTTCCCAGCTCGAACTGCTGAACACATCGTATGGCTGGATCCCTTTGGTCGGGTGGGATCAGCTGTACCAACTGTGCCCCCTCCAAATTCTAGCTTACCCCCAGCATCTTTGGCAGGGGAGTGTGAGGAGCAGAAAGGGTCCTGACGCTGTGCAAGCCCTGCTCAGCAATAGCTAAAGCGTATCTTCCTGCGTTGATAACGCTGGTTTGGTCACAAATCCACAACACAGCACCATAAAAGCAAGCAGCTATGAAGAAATTTAATTCTGCGCCATCCAAAAAACAGTAGAAGCTGGATATCTGATACTTTCTTCTGAAGGTCCAATATGGGAGTACTTGCTCTAAGTGTTCTCTGAACTAATTTACAGGACACTTAACTTCTAAAACTATAGGTAGGTGTCCCCTGTAATGCATTGTGCTTAAGTCTTCTGTTTTAATATTTTTCTGAAAAACATAGCTATTTATTGAGACTCAAAACATAAGTGTAAAGCACATGCAGTTGATGGATTTTTCTAACAAAACACACTTTTATGCTAGTCTTACTACATTTCCCAAATAGTTTTGCCAGTTAATGTAAAAGATTGCTCGTTCTGAAGCTGTTCATCATTTAGAGTTGATGTTATTTTTATGGATTTCTTTTTCCACATGAAGAGAAAGTGTTTTTCTGCACAGAAATATCTGGTAATATGTTAAAATACACCCTAATGATCAATATTATTTAAATAGATAGATATATTTGTCAAACAAAAGCAGCTTGGTTATTTTTCTATTTTATTTTGACTTCTGCATTTTACTTTCCTGTTCATTACCATATTTTCCACGTGCACACGTTCTGAATACAGGTGAGTGCTGCAGCAAAATTGTTACGCAGTCTTCCTGAAGGAAACCACTCAGTCTGTTTGTGCACGTGGGCTACTGAAATCTGTATGCCACCACCTATGGTGCCACCACCAAAGAAACAGCTCGTTTGTGGTGAAGATACTTACCTTCTGCTCAGTGCCCGTCGTGCTGCGGACCTGTGAGAGAGGTCAGGGATTTACCAAGGATTAAACAATCCTGTGAAAAATCTAATGAATGCTCCCTAGCAGCTCTCACAGTACATGAATCAGTAGTAGGAGAGAAAGGGAGTAACTGATGCTGGAAGGCACCTCTGCTCAAATCAGGGTCAGGGATGGCATCCCTACACCCAGGGATGTGTGCAGTTGGGTTTAGAATATCTCTGAGGGTAGGGACTCCAGAGCCTCACTTGGCAGCATGTCCAGGTGTGTTTGTCCAGATTTATGGTTTGAAAAAAGAACAAAGCTTTTTCTTGGGTTTCTTGTATTTCAGTTTGCACTTCTCTAATCCCTGGGCAGCACTAAGAGGAGTCTGGCTCTGTTTTTATTATGCCCATGACCACCCTTGTATGTCAGATGCTCAAAGGCCTTTGAAACTGGGAAGAGATGAGTCCAGTATTGAAGGATAGGGAGCTGGAGGGAGTTCTCAACAGAGCTCCTTTGACACCTCCACTGTGCTCCCAGCTCCTTTGCTGTGCCTGTGGGCTCTGCCCAGTCATATTCTGCCTGCAAACTCGCTGGGTTGGGCGGAAATTGTAAACTCAAAGGAACTGGGATCATCCCAATGTGAACACACAGTCTCTTATGTTTGCCCATCCTGCTTTATGGAGCAGGTGTGCCAGAGAAAGGAGGCGGTTGGCAGGGAGTTCCTGTGAAATCCAGTGATGGCAGATGAGAAGTAGAAGCATGAGAGGGTGGAGAGGCCACCGGGAATGTAACAAGTGTTTCTGAAAGAACTGGAAGAGGTGGTAAAACCTGACGTACTCTGCTTGCATACTGGGATCTCTTCCCTGCAGAAAGACAGAAGTCAGGGGAACATGGAAGTTACCATTGGTGGAGACAGGTTAGAGAGTTATCTGAACTAGTGTGGCTGATCTAATGTCTGTATTTTATTACACTTGATTTTTAAATAAAGGAGGGACCTTTATGCAGTGAGTAATACTTAAGTGGAAAAATCTTTCTATCCAGTGTTGGTAAAAGAAAGTACTTCCTCAGAAAGAGACTTTAATTGAATGTCTGCTATGCCCTAGAAGATTATAGTCGTGCCTTTTATCTTGGGAGATGCCCTTAGCACGGGCAGTATTTTTGCAGCTGTGATATATATCTTCTTGGGTTAGCATATGCAAGTAATACATACAATAGGAAAACTGAAATTTTTAGATGACTTTTCTGAGGGAGGCAGTTAATGGACAGCTAATTCACTGAGCTTGAAATTTATGACTAGTGAATAGAAATCAGTATCTTGGGTTTATCATCCTGTAGGTCAGATGATTCATAGGTAGTTTGCACTCACTTGTTTTTTTATGAAAATAAAAATGGAAAATTGCCCTGGCTTTGTTCTTAGAGTGATTAATTTTGCCCTTGTCCTTTCTCATGCACATCATTTCCTGCTGTGTGGGTCCCTCAAACAGTGTGTCCATGAATGGCTTTGTAGTGCGAGTTCTGGAATGCTTTCCTATAAGCTGCCTATTTGTATTCTTTTGCTTATGTGAGAATAAACTCAGAATAAATACAGTATTTTTTTCCCCAGGCTACAGCAGTTCAGGGTAGGATGCTTCTTCCAGGCCTTTGATCCCTTTGACTGATAAAAGGAAGGTAATGGGGTGAGAAATGGAAATGCCGTTGGGTCACTTGTTAGGTCATTTATATTTGCAGTCCTTCTTGTCTTGCCAGTATGTTCCTGGAGGCAATACTAGATGAACCCTGGATTAAGGACTTGGCAGGGGCTGGAAAACTAGCTGTGGACCCTGAAGCTTGCCATTTAAAACGGGAGATTTTTCTGATTTAAAGCCAAGTGCACGCTAGCCCATGAAAGACTCAGGAGCGCGTTTTATGATTTGATACATGGAAATTAGGTTTGGGAGTGTTTATCTAGGTTGATTCACCTTTTAATGAAGGAGTAGACAACAGTATATCATTCAGGAAAGGAATGAGATGCTAAACCACATTTTGTTGCCTCTGAGATAATTTTCTGTATTCATAGCATTCATTCAGTACAACTAATAAATTCGTTGAGATAACACAGATCTGATGAATAACTTAGTATCTATCTTGTTAAATTTTCATAACTTGCTGCATAGATGTTTTCATGAACAAACTGCATACAACCCCCCAAACAACACAAACTTTTCCAAATTTTTTACACTTAAAATGTGTATTTTGTATTTGAACTCTTGATACAGTAACAAACATTCTGCGATTTTGTTCTATGAGAGGCTTTTTTGACTTTGAAGAATATTAGTGTTGGATAAATGTGTAAGATTTATATTTGCATCAACAGTCTGGATAGCTGTTCCGATTTGGAGCTGATTGGCAATCAGAGGAGCATTGGCACTTAGGTAGTCGTTAGTAATAGGTGGAGCAATTCATTGCACAACATGAAATGCCTTGTTTGATACCGAAGAAAACCTGAGGAGGGGAGTTAAGATGTTCTTGAACATCCTCAACAGGACGGCGAGTTTTAATCAGTTGAAAACTAATGGAAGGTTGTTCACTAAAGTCTGTTTCTGTTGCTTAGACAGATACCTTGGATAAAAAGAAGAGCTTCAGTTTTTATTACTTGTTTTTTATTCATATGTATGTTTTAAGTTACTCCCACATGCCCACCGTGTTACGTCTGATGCTGTGAAACAGGCAGCACTGTAGCAGAACTCATGTCTCCTAAAAATGACTCCTACAAGATTCTTCACTGAGTAACTTGTTTTTAGTATATCAAAGGAAATGAGGCTAGTTTTGACTGCTCCAAAAATTAGAAGTCTCCTGTCATCTTTTTTTGGCATCTTGTAGTTGATAAAAGTAAAACCTAACAGTTTTGACTTAGTCACTCTAACCAAAATTATCAGATTGTAAGTGTTGGGAGTATATTTTGAAGAAACTATCCCAAAATAAGCATTGTGAGACTTGTGTTATGTGAAGGAACATGAGTAAATAGTGGGAGGGAACACTTAGCTAAATGAAATTGTCTTTTTAAATCTGTAGAGTTGGCAGACAGACAGCCTGGAAGACCTTTGTCTAAATTTGCCAACTTTTGAAATCTGTCTCCTTACTGGAGTGGAGGAAGTGCAGGAGGCAAAGTGAGAACCTGATCCAGGGAGAAGCAAGGAGGATAAAGCGTAGGACTTAACTGGAGACTGGGCTATGCTCCCGTTAGAAAATGGGTGGGGTTATGAAGTGCTGATAACAAAGGAAGGGTTAAATGTAAGAAAATTGTGATTCAGTATGGGATGGAGTTCACTGCAGGTGGAAAATGAAGAGATGAAGCATTGGGAAGGAAGAAAGTTGAGGAGAAATTTGTGGCTAGGAGCTCTGAAAGTTAAGAGGATGGGAAGTAGTTCAGTTAAAGAAGCTGGAAAGATGGGAGAGGGTTTTTATATTTTTATAAATCAGGCAGGAATCGAAGGAGAAGCTGGGAACTAAAGAGGTCAAGAGCTTACAGAACTGGTTGCCAAGAGAAATTTGTAATCCTTCTGTTGCCTGAAACATTGAAATTCAGGGGTTAGTTTTATCTTCTGTGAATATTCCCTATAGGGGACGTTGTTCAGAAGAAAATACAGCAGCCTGTAAAATATGCGTTGTTGGCACAAACCTGTCAGGCAGTTCAGCTGGAAGAGGGCAGTAATGCAATTTTCCTGCTGAAAGTGTGGCAGTGTGCACAATAGTATGAGTATTTTCATTAGTCACATTTCAGCAGAGATTTTCCTCCAGATGAGAATAAAAAAATTGTCATTTTTGTCTTGATTCTTTTAGGACATATGTGACATGGTGAAAGCAATTTGATCTTGTTATCAAAGCTATATCTTTTTCTTTTGAAACACTTTGCCTTCTCTCAGCTTGTAGAAAAAAGAAAAAAAAGGAAAAGGAATATTTTTGCTTCTTTATGAATAAAAATTTATGCCTGTAACTTCCGTTCATGTTGGCTCTGGTTAAAGTTAAATCACAAAGTTTTTCTGAGGTGCCTTCCTTAATTTGCCTTGTTCACACCTACAGCATTAAACTAATCATCACAGATACAGAGTCAGGACAATTTTTTTCCCTGTGTCCGAGAGAAGGTAACTTTTGGGAAACTTTTGCTTTCCTCATAGCTCAGGATATCCTTTGTATTCCCTGTTTCTATGCTAGAGGAAGTGTGTGCAATCATTAAAGGTTATGCAGAAAGGAAAATTAATAAAGAAAAATAAGACACAGTCGTGATGGGGCTTCAGATGTTGCTTGCTCCCAGGCACATGTTAAGGATGTGTGTTGAATGTTATTAAAATGCCTAACTAAAGTAAGTTAGTTCCCAGTCAACTGTCAAGTTATGCATAGGTTAACTTGTTCCTACACTGAATCACTTCTAAAGTTTACCGTTAAAATAAGAGGTTAAAAAAAAGTGGATTATTTTCTGTGATCTCATCGCAGTGGGAAAATTTCTACTTCTTTTAAACAAACACAAGTCATCATCAGTGACAGAGAACTATCTCTACATACAAGCTGTCAAGCTATTCATACTGCTTGCCAGGTTTCTAAGAGCAGGAGGAATGCAGAAATAAAGTTAATTCCCCAAAACAGTAGTTTAGTAAGAAGATATGACCAGATCTAATAACAGAATATCGATAATAAATAATAACAGGAAAGCAAAATGTCCTTCTTACTTTACTGTGCCCAGACACAAAATCAAGAGTAAAATATTCCATTGAGAAGCAACCAACAAAGCTTACTTGTGCAAATGAAATTGTCAGAACAGACAGATTTAGAATGGGGATTTGTGGATGTCAAATTCTTCGCTACCAGTATTAGGCACTGATAAGACGAGACATTGAGTCTCAGCGTGTTGGTGTCTTTGTGAGGTTTTTATTTCAAAGAGATACAGATACATGAATAAAAATCTTGAACCTGAGTGAAAGGAATAGTCAACCCCTCAGCCATGGTTCATGAATCACAGTAGTTCGTTTTAATAATTTCAGTTGGGAAAGTGGATGCCAAACTATTCTATCTGGGTGCTTCAAGTGGACTCAGCTGTCTACTGGAAGGACCTACAGGTGGAAGAGAATAGAACTGAATCAGGGATGCTATGCTGACTAACACAAGAAAGAAAGGCACTATGAATGCACGGTTTTGCTCTCGGATAGCATTCACCCTTCTATACGGTCTGCATAACAAAAGCAATTGTGGCATTATTAAATGGTATGAAGTGATACACTGATTTCTTGAGGCATATTTATTGCTGCTCAGTAGGAGGCCTGTAAGGTCTATTAACCAGAGGAGTTCAAAGATATCTCTTGTTGTTCAATATTTATTTTTTAAAAAATTCCATGCAGCAGGGTGTCTCTTAAAAAGGTTTTAGGATGCTTTGTTGTCCCTCTAATGTGCATTTCAGTTTGTTTAATGGAGCTCTCCATTTTGGAGCTAGCATATGAAACTGCCAAAACGAAATTGTTTGTGAGCCTGGTTGTTGTTGTAAAGAATGAAAAGTCAGTGTTCCTAATGGTAAATAAAAACTTTGTCATGATCAGATACTTTAATCATTGTTGCATGTTTTAATAGGTGGTGAACAAACTTATCACTGGTTTTTCTGCCTCTGTGTTGTGATGGC
Organism: Mohoua ochrocephala; assembly: GCA_013398855.1. Lineage (NCBI taxonomy): Eukaryota > Metazoa > Chordata > Aves > Passeriformes > Acanthizidae > Mohoua > Mohoua ochrocephala. Next base: position 179,495 of record VZTA01027657.1, read on the forward strand.
AAACGGTATCTATTTACCAAAAATAGGGCAAACGGTACAGAATCTGTCAAGGGCTTTGTTTAAGCTTAGAATTGTTGGGCAAATAAAAGAAATTTCAATTTTCTTTCGTTCTGCATATTTCAAAGGTAGAGAGGGAACATTTTTGCAAAGATGTATTGCAAGCTCTTTTCATATTCAAGGAGAACAGAAAGGTTTAGCAGATGCTAACAGGAATTAGGATTTCATTTAAGACCTGAGTTCCATTTTGATACGCTGTTGCTACATACAAGGTTTGCACACTAGCATTACAAAAGCCAGTTAGCCTATTACTGCTAATAGGTATTTATAGGGAATAGCCATATTTCAAATTTCAAACAATATGTATACATCTATGAATATTGCCTGAGATACCGTCTATTTTAATTTTTTTTTTCCTGGGGCAAACTGTTGGAAATTATTTTTACTAACAGTATTTCTAGACCAAAACCAGGCTATTTTGTTGTTTCCTGTACTTGTGTTTTAGTAAAGTGCAGGTGGTAAAGTGGCAGTGCTGTGTCCAAGGTCTCTTTCCTCTGTATGGTGAAGTAAAAGAGATGTTGGGATCGCAGAGTAGAGGAGAACAGAGCATTTGCTTGTGTGTGTGTGGAAGAGGTGATATCAAACAACTGCCTGGCCTGTATGTACCCATGGGTTTCAACAGGAAAAAAAAGCTTGATAGATTTATAGAACTGGAAAGGACCACTGGTTTCTCTGGCTAGACCTTTTGTA
>VZTA01027659.1:1835-12103 GCA_013398855.1 Mohoua ochrocephala
CTCGGAAGAACCAAAGCAGGGAATCATGGAGTCATGGAATCATGGAATCATGGAATGGGTTGGGTGGGAACGGACCTTTAAAGGTCATCTGGTTCCACCTTCCGCCACTTCCACACTTCCACTGTCCCAGGCTGCTCCAAGCCCCAATGTCCAGCCTGGCCTTGGGCACTGCCAGGGATCCAGGGGCAGCCACAGCTCTGGGCACCCTGTGCCAGGGCCTCCCCACCCTCCCAGGGAACAATTCCTTCCCAATATCCAACCTAAATCGACCCCACTTCAGTTTAAAACCATTCACCCTTGTCCTACCAAGAAATGTGTCCCCATAAGGTCTGGGGGGGCTGGGCTGGGAGCAGAGGCTCTCTCTGACCTGAGACAGCCCCGTGGAAGAACAGCAACATCTTCAATCCTGACCCTCCTGGAGCAGGGAAGGGAAATCAGCAAAAAGCAAATCAAGGAATAATTCCAAGTGTCAAAGCCACTTGATGAAATTGTTTTGCTTCTGGGAGACCCGCAGGCAGGAAAGCTTGCCTGAATAAATGAGTCTCACCCACGGGCCTCAGACACATCCACAAATCACTGGGAGTTGTGGAAAACACTGGGAGTTGTGGAAATCACTGGAAGCTGTGGAAATCACTGGGAGTTGTGGAAATCACTGGAAGCTGTGGATGTACCTGGGATACGGACCTACTGCCACCACTATCCCAGACCCTTTTGCCACCCTCGGTGCCGTTCCCAGCTCCCCTCCAGCCCTGCTCCTCCTCCTCACACGCCAGCGCAGGGCACAGAGCAGGAGAAGCCCGTCCTGCTGCTCTGCCAGCCGGGCCCAGCAGTGGAGACCCTCCGGAGGCGCAGGGACAGCCCCGACACCCAGAGGGGGGTGGGACACGAGCAGTGGAGACCCTCCAGAGGTGCAGGGACAGCCCCGACACCCGGGGGTGGGACACGGGGGGCGATTCCAGCCCCGAGCCCGGGAGCGGTGGCAGCCGCACCCTGCGCCCGGTTTTGTTCTGGGCACAAAGGGCTGAGCCCGAGGGGCTCTCGGGGGACCGAGCTCTCCGGGAGGGCACAAGCCCGGGACGAGGCCGGGCAGGCGGCCCCGAGCAGCCCGGAGCCCTCGCAGGGGGCTCTGGTGACAGGAGCGCGCTTTGTCCCCGCTCCTCCGGGGACAGCGAGCGCAGGGCTCGGCCGGGCGGCCAAAGCGGGGAAAGTTCATCCCGACAGCGGTTTCAGTTCATCCCGACAGCGGTTTCAGTTCATCCCGGCAGCGGTCTCAGTTCATCCCGACCGCGGTCTCAGTTCATCCCGACAGCGGTCTCAGTTCATCCCGACAGCGGTCTCAGTTCATCCCGACAGCGGTTTCTGTCCTTTCAGAGCAGATAAAGCCGAGCTCCCCCAGCGCCCGCGTCCCGCATCTCCCGGGAACGGGATCAGAGCTGCCCCGTGTCTCAGGTTATTTCTCAGCCCGTTTTCCCCATCGTCGCTGGCCCTCCCGGTGCCCTCCTTGGTGGTCTGGTCACTCAGAGCTGCTGGTCAGGGATTTTCCTCCCCTCGGAGCAGTCAGGTGAGCAGCCCAGAGGTCACTGCCCGCCCCTGGGTGGCCCCACGACAGCGCCCGTCCGAGGGCAGCTTGGTCTGGGGAAAAGCGGTCAAAGCTTGGAAGGAACCCCCTGAGACGGGCTCAGACCTCGCTCCTGAGGTGAATTCCCGGCTGTCCCGCTCGGCAGCCGCGTGCTGGAGCCACAGGGCTCATGCCAGGTGGGGTCTGCCCAGCCAAAAGGGCACGGCCAGCTCTGCTGCCCCTGGACTCGGACAGGGGACGGATTTCATCTTCCCACCAAAACAGCAGGAACAGCAAGGTTCCAACCCCCTTTGGATGCACCTGCAGCCGGAGCAGAGGAGAGTGCCTGACAGGAGACGGTGCAACAGGCCCTCCAGGAGAGATTGCTCCGTTTTTCAGGGACAGGGTGAGGGAATACCTGGGTGGGATGCTTTATTTGACCTTCGTGCATAAATATTTGCTGTCCTTTCTAACAGGCGGAATTCTTCCAGGCAGGCCCTGGCGGGGAAAGGGTTAAGAACCCTCCAGGCCATGGGCTGACCCACGGACCTTCCCACATTGTTCCCTCTCTCATCCCTGTCCCTGGGGACATCAGCCACCGGCCGATTACCGGGGGCTGTGCCCTGAGGGCGCTCGGGGCTGACGGGCAGAGGACGGAGAGGCTGATCCTTGAATTCCGAAATGCTGGGAGCCCATCCAGGGCTGGAGGGGGGATAGGTGCCGAGGGCTGGAAGGGAAGAGGATGCCCAGAGACGCTGGGAAGGATTAACCAGCGCTGCTCTGGGGGCCGGAGGCGCAGCCCTTGGAGCTCCGGTGCTCCCCAGGGCAGCAGCCCTTTCCCTTTCGGAAGGTCCCCACGAGGAGGTGCAGAAGTCTTTGGGATGGGACTCTGGGGACAAAGCTGGAGCTGCCCAGGCCAGCCTGGCCGAGGTGGGGGACAGCGAGGGCTCACCCCGAGCCGTGCGTGGGTCTGACCGTGCCCAGCAGACGCGTGAGGGGCTGAACCCTCCGTGACCCATTGCTGGGAGCCCTGATGAGTGCCCTGAGCGATGCATTAACAGCGGGGTGCAGCTGAGCCACAGCCCCGCCACCAGAGCAGGGCTGCGGGGGGAGCGGAGGAACGATGGGAAGGTTGCAAGGAGGGAGATTTCAGGAGAGATGTGATTTGGGAGTTTCTTTCCTAAACCTGGAAACCTCCCAGGCGATGTAAGAACAGCCTGGCCAGGCCAAGCACGGGAGCGTCAGGAGGGCACAGGAGGGTGGCAGGACTCGGGGACTTGCTGCTCGCCAGGGCAGCGATGAGAGAAGATGATCTTTCCCTGATGGAAAGCTCCGGGATCCCAGGGGAAGCCTTGAGCACGATTCCCATCACTTCCTGAAGGGACTCACAGCCAGGTCACTGCTGCCAGGGCTCCATCCTGACCTCGAGCTATTCAGGGACTCAGAGCTCTGCATTCCTGTGAAAGCTTTCACCGGGCTGGGAACAGTTCCGTATCCACAGGGGCTGTGTGTGATCGTGACTCAAGCCTGGTGGTGGAGATCTCTCAGCTTCGCTCCTTTTCCTTGTGAATTCCCAAGGGATCGATGGGAAATAAAGCGGCTCTGTCAGGGAAGTGCATCACCGTGACCTCGGGGCAGTGCAGGTTCAGGTCCCCGCAGGGCTGAGTGAGAGCTCTCACCTGTCCCAGGCGGGAAGGGACAACCCCTTCCTACTCCGTGTGGTGCCACTTCTTCCTGAACAGGTTCCTTTCCCTTTCCCTTTCCCTTTCCCTTTCCCTTTCCCTTTCCCTTTCCCTTTCCCTTTCCCTTTCCCTTTCCCTTCCCCCTATCCAGTCCCCTTCTCCCGTATTTCACACAACACCCTCAGGTGGGGGATGTCCCATCCCCGGAGGAGTTCAGGCTGGATGGAGCTCTGGACACCCTGAGCTGGTGGAAGGTGTCCTTGCTCACCCCGGGGGGTTGGACTAGGTGGCCTTTAGAGGTCCCTTCCCATCCAAAACCATTCCCTGATTCCATCATGAGTTTGGTCAACTCCGAAATTTGCAGCCACCTCCAGGAAGGGGTGGAAAGTGTCCCACGTTGCTCTGCAGTTCGATTTTGATTTCAAATCCAAAGAAACACCGCTGTGTCTCCCAGCTCAGACAGCTTCTCCCCGAAACCCATCCCAAAAAGCCCCAGTGCTCCTGCAGCCCTCACCCATTCCATTGCAGGATCCACCCACGCCCAAGAAGCTGGAGAGAACCAGAGGTGGAGCAGTGGATTTGGAGCTGGACGAGCCTGATGCCGCTGGGGAAAACTGTCCAGCTCCGTATTCACCCATCGGCTCTGGGCAGAGCGGCCAACAGCCTGCAGAGACTGGCACAGGAGGGGAATATCCGTGGTTTGAACGGGGATAAAACCCCCTGGCCTGGGACAGAGCTTGTGCGAAAGGAGGGATCCGGATGTGCCGAGTGCCCCTCGGAGCGGAGCTGAGCTGCTTCCAGGGTCAGGAATCGTCACGCCAGAAGCTGCAGGCGAGGGGAGAGCAGAGCCAGGACAATGTCTCGGGTTACCTGTGCTGCCCTTAGGGTGTGAGCTCGGCCCTTGGCCCCCAGATCCACCTTCTCCTGCGCATCCCAAGGTATTGGAGCTGAAGCCTGGTTTCATTGATCCGGGCCCGAGATCGATGGGCAGCAGAGGGCTGAGACACTGTCCAAATAAAGATAATACAAACAGCAATAAAATAGCACCATTGATTTTAAAACTCCCCATCTAAAGGCTTTATAAAGTATTCATTAAATATCTATTAGGATAAATTGAAAGCATTAGGAACACGGGGAACTGCTTATGCAGATTTGCGAGTGTTTTTGGTTAATTCATAAATGCTGCATCCGCACGGACAGAGCAGGAGACATTGACAATAATTACTCGGATCTGTTTTGTTGCTCTCTGTAGAGCTCAAAGTTGTGGATATCCGAGGTGGGAAGGGCTCCGTGTCCTTCCCTCCCGGATTTGGAGGCTGTCAAGAAGCTGAGGAGGGCGAGAGAATTTCTCATCTCCGAGGAGGCACAAAGCCACATTCAGTGAGCAGTTTCTGTGCCGGGGGTGGGGTGGCACGGCTTCACCAGCCGGGCCCTGCTGGCCGCTGATTACACGCTCGTTAGGATGCTGCAGAGGGTCACGGCTCCCCAGCACGGGCTGCCTCGGATCCTTTTCACCCCTCGCAAGGAGAGGCGGCCGCGGTGGCGGCGGGGAGCGTGTCCCCTTCCCGCGGGGCGCACGGGACACAGCCCGGCGCATTTAATGGTTGTCGATCAGCCGCGGAGCCAGCACGGGCCGAGCCCTCCGCGGCAGAGGCTGGGGGGCTGGAAATTGGGGCCGGGACACAGCCCCGAGGGGCTGCTCCCCGCCTGGGACACGATCACTGCCCGCCACAGCTCAGCTGAGAGCAGGGAAAGTCACCCTGGGCTGCTGGTGTGGAGCTGGGATCCCCAAAAATCACCCTGGGCTGCCTGGTGTGGAGCCGGAGCTGGGGTCCCCAAAAAGTCCTCCTGGGCTGCTGGTGTGGAGTCCGAGCTGGGGTCCCCAAAAAGCCCCCCTGGGCTGCCTGGTGTGGAGTTGGAGCTGGGATTCCCCTTCCACAGCCCCAGTGCCCAAAGATAATTCCAAGCTGGCTGCCTGGGCTTTCTCGGGCAGTGCCAGAGCAGGATTTGTTTTGAGGGTCCCAGCACAGGAAGGACCTGGAGCTGCTGGAGAGAGCCCAGAGGAGGCCCCGGAGCTGCTCCCAGGGCTGGAGCCCCTCTGGAGCCAGGCTGGGAGAGCTGGGGGTGCTCGCCTGGAGAAGGAAAGGATCAGGGACACCTCAGAGCCCCTTCCAGGGCCTAAAGGGGCTCCAGGAGAGCTGGAGAGGGACTGGGGACAAGGCATGGAGGGACAGGACACAGGGAATGGCTTCCCACTGCCAGAGGGCAGGGATGGATGGGATATTGGGAAGGAATTCCTGGGAATGAGGGTGGGGAGGCCCTGGCACAGGGTGCCCAGAGCAGCTGTGGCTGCCCCTGGATCCCTGGCAGTGTCCAAGGCCAGGCTGGACATTGGGGCTTGGAGCAGCCTGGGACAGTGGGAGGTGTCCCTGCCCGTGGCTGGGGTGGCACTGGATGGGCTTTGAGGTCCCTTCCCACCCAAACCATTCCATGAATCCCTGGCTCGAGCCTTGCCCTGCCCGATCCCCTCTCCAGGAGCCCCAGAGGGACACCCAGGGATCACCTTCAGGGCTCGTTCCTTGCAGGGGTTGGAGCCTCTGTGCCTCCAAGGCCTCTCCGGCCCCGGGAGAAGCTCCTCAGGGGGTCACGGTGTCCTGCACAAAGCACAGAGGCACTGGTGAGTGCCCAGCTCCGGGAGGCTCAGGGACGATCCCTGTCCTGCTCAGTGCTCAAGTCCTTGGCCTTACTTGAAGCTCAAACCACCTGCAATTAAGGATTACATTTATTGAAGGTAAATATCCTCAATGAGTCCTTTCCCAGGCCGTGTAAAGTGTGAGCAGGGACTCACAGAGCATCACCTTCGCCACTGCAGCTCCAGAGGGAGAGTTTGGAACGTCTGGAAGGAGCAGGGAGTGGGGGGTGGGAATAAAACCCTTTTGCTCGTGGACTGATGGCTCTTGCAGGGCAGGCTGGTCAGACCCCACCTCTGTGGGGTCCAGAAACCCTGGTGTTCCAGAGAGCCCAAAACACCTGGGAGAGGGAGTCAGGAGTCCCGGTGGTCTTCCTAAGCTGCTTTTGGGTGGCACCCAGCATCCCTGGGGCTCGGTTTCCCCACTCCAAATCCCAGAGGATGTCCCATCCCAGCAGATGGATGTTACGGAGACGAACAACCAGCGAATCCCAGCGTGGTTTGGGTTGGAAGAGCCCCCAAACCCACCCAGGCCCAGCCCCTGCCATCCTTCCACCAGGCCAGGATGCTCCAAGGGTGCTGAGGTGGCCTTGGGAGAGCAGCCCCAGGCAGCCCACAATGCTCCATCTCGCCTTTTAGCCCCTTCCCTCAGCGTTCCTGCATTTCCTTCCCTCCCCATTCCCTGCTTCTCCTCCCTCTCAATGCTCTGGAAATACCTGGTTTGGTCGCTTTGTGAATTATTAGAGGCATTTACCATAGGCCCTCTCATTAATTATTCACAGCTGTTTTGTTCTGGGGCTCAGATGTAATTAATGGCTCAATTAATATTTAAATATTAACTATTTTTAAAAACCCAAGACATCTCTGTTAAGCTTGTCCATTGAGAAATAAAAGGCACGGCCGGCGAGGCTCGGCCAGGGAAGTTGCAGAGCACAACGAGGAATGGGAACCTCATCCTCCCGCCGGCACAGATCCACGTGGGAAGCACTTCTGGGAGCAGGAGGCTGGGAAGGGGGAGCTGGATGGGGCCCGAGCCTACAAACACCACCAGGGAAGGCAGAGAGAGGAGAGCGGGAGGTCTGGTGGTGTTAGACCCTTGGGGAATCACCAGTGATGCCCAAAGTGGGAATTTCTCCATGGACTTGCTGATCCAGAGGCTCCCGGTGTCCCCAGGATTTCAGGTTTAAAACTTGCCAAAGCTGGGAATCTGGCCGGAGTTCCCATCACCTTCTCCTGCTCCACATCCCTGCAGCCAACAGAAGGAGGTGGAGGAAAATGGAACATGAAAGACGCGCCGATCCAGCCCAAAACTTGGATGGCACGAAGTGGGAATTCCTGAGAGGTTATTCCACAGGTGGGGCTGCTGGACACCCCCCACGGGCACAGGACTCCGAGGGGGTTTGTGGCTTTGCCACTCGGGACATTTCATTTCCAGGTGCATTGGCGAGAAGCGCAGAGCGATGCAGGAGCTGGAACTCTGATGGAAAGGGCTGGGATTGGATTTTATTGGGAAAGTTTTTATTGGGAAAGAAAGAAAGGCCGTGTGGGAGCCTGGCTCGTGCCGAATGGGATGTTCCAATTTCATTGTGTTTTCACTGGATTATTTATAAAAAGAAAGAAAACTGTGAAAGCGAAGTGAGTTTAATGAATTAGAATGAAGTTGGTGTGGGACCGAAATAAAATACTCAGCGGTGCCTGTAGCAAACCCCAACTTCCCTGCCACCAACTCTGCTCACTTCCGTCTGTCTGCTGCTTTCCCCACTGAAATTCCATCGGGACGGATTTCTCCCACCAGCCCCGAGTGTCAGCAAAACGACGTTTCCCCACATCAGACTCAACCCGGGGGGAATGTTTTCCCCGCCGGGGAGCAGTGCAGGAATATTTCCTTTCGCTCTGTCCCGGGCGTTCCTCATTCACTGAACGTCCCTGACAGCCGGAGCCGGGAACGATGCTCGGAACAAAGAGCCACGGCCGAGACCCCTCGGCTGCTCCCTGCTCGCGGCTCTCCCGGGCACGGAGCCTCCCGGGGATGAGGTTTACGCCACCGATCGGCTTTTTGCCTCCGGTTCAGCCGGCGGTCGGGGAGGTCAGAGCCACGTCCCGCAGTCTGACCCACGGAGAGGTTCCCCCACGTCCCGGCGGCGCGGCCGGGAAGCCGCCGGTTCCCTCTGACGGGAATTCGGCAGCGTGGGTTTCACTGGTGCTAAATAAAGCATTCCTGGAGCCAGGTACCTCCGGGTGGTTTCCGCCAGCTCCCGCTCGCATCCTGCTCATCCCCGGGGCTGATTTACAGCGCCGGCCCCGCCGCAGGCGCTGCCTGGGCCCAGCTCTCCCGGGCAGGAGCAGGGCTCGGCTCCTCACCCCGACATCTACGGTAGCACAGCGGCTGAATAATGCATGGCCGGGGCTTTGTGAGGGTGCCGTAACCCGATCCGCAGCGCAGGGACACATGGACACCGCCGCGGCGGGGAAGCCGCCCGATAATGCGAGCCGCGGCCACCCGATCCGCGTCCCTCGAGCACGGGCTGGTGCCCGGCCAATGGATGGCTGCGGGGAGGAAATGAGAGCCCGGCTTCTTGGGGACCGGCTGACACTCTCTCCCACCCCCCCGGCGGCTCTCCCGGCGCGCCGGGCGAAGGGCAGATGCTGCGGGAGCCACCCGCTGCCGCCGCGCCCTGCCCGGCCCCCGGCCGCGCTCCCCGCGCTCTCCAGCTGGAGGGCGCTGGGCTTTCCCGCTGTCCTCAGCATCCCGCAGGGAATTAGGCACCCAAACCTCCACCCCCACCTTGCCCCTGGGGGAGGGCTGCGTTATCCACGGCCTGTCTGGCATCGCTGGGTCGCGTCCCTTCCAGGAGCTCGTTAGGAGCACCAGCTCCTTTCCGAGGCTCACGGCCTTGCGGCTGCATCCTTCTGGGTTTTCCTCCTAAAAGCAGGCGCAGCTCCTCTGCAGCCAGCTCCGAGCAGCAAGGAATTCCCTGGTGCCGAGGCACAGGGCAAAAAATCTCCGTATTTCCATTTCTTTGGGAATCTCACCTTCCATGCCCCACATTCCAAGTCCCAGCTGGGACTTTCTGCTCCCCCTCTGCCTTTCCCCGTGTTGCAGAGGCCTCATTCCCCCTCTGGCTCTGTGTCACCCCGGCAGGGTCACAGAGTGACCCTGGGCACCAAACGGCTCCGGGCACCGTGCACAGAGAGGGCTCCAGGCCAGCCCGGGGTGCTCTCAGACGTAACAGCGGCGGGACTGGATCAGCACGGCAAGAAATGTGCGGGGTGGATGGAATAATGATGGAACCAGCCCCGGTGTGGGACTGTCCCCCGTCCCGGTGACCCTGGTGACGGGGCAGCGGTGGCCGCGCACATCCCTGCCTGGCCCCGAATGCTGCTCACAGCTCGGGAGCAGCTCCCGGAGCCGGAGCCGCTCACCTCCAAACCCGCCGGGAGCGAGGTTTGGTGAGGCTGGAATGAAAATCAGTGCGGGTGGCTGGGAGGCGAAGAGAGGGGTCATCTCCCCCGGGAGCTGGGGCAGAGCCGGGAAGGGGTTCAGCGACAGCGGTCACTGCTCCTGCCCCTGGCTTCTCGCTCTGAATCCCGACCGAGCTTCGGATCCTTCTGCCAGCACTTTAACCCGGGAACTCAGCGCAGGGAAAGCTGGATCTGACCAATTTAACCCGGGAATTCATTGAAGGGAAAGCCGGATCTGATCAGTTTAAGCCAGGAACCCACTGCAGGGAAAGCTGGATCGGATCAGTTTAACCCGGGAATTCATTGCAGGGAAAGCTGGATCTGATCAGTTTAAGCCAGGAACCCACTGCAGGGAAAGCTGGATCGGATCAGTTTAACCCGGGAATTCATTGCAGGGAAAGCTGGATCTGATCAGTTTAAGCCAGGAACCCACTGCAGGGAAAGCTGGATCGGATCAGTTTAAGCAGGAACCCACTTCAGGGAAAGCTGGATCGGATCAGTTTAACCCGGGAATTCATTGCAAGGATCTGATCAATTTAACCCAGGAACCCGTGCAGGGAAAGCTGCACCTGAACGAGTTTAGCCCACGAACCCACTGCAGGGAAAGCTGGATCTGATCAGTTTAAGCCGGAACCCACTGCAGGGAAAGCTGGATCTGATCAGTTTAACCCAGGAACCCACTTCAGGGAAAGCTGGATCGGATCAGTTTAAGCAGGAACCCACTTCAGGGAAAGCTGGATCGGATCAGTTTAACCCGGGAATTCATTGCAAGGATCTGATCAATTTAACCCAGGAACCCGTGCAGGGAAAGCTGCACCTGAACGAGTTTAGCCCACGAACCCACTGCAGGGAAAGCTGGATCTGATCAGTTTAAGCC
>VZTA01027660.1:504-73167 GCA_013398855.1 Mohoua ochrocephala
AGAGCCTGGCTCCATCCTCTTGGCACCCTCGCTTCAGATACTGGCAGACATTGATGAGGTCCCCTCTCAGTCATCTCTTCTCAAGGCTGAACAGGACCAGCTCCCTCAGCCTTTCCTCAGAAGGGAGAAGCTCCAGTCCCTTAATCAGCTTCATAGCCCTCCACTGGACCCTCTCCATGTCTATCTTATGATGAAGAGCCCAGAGCTGAACACAGCATTCCAGGCCTTACTAGGGCTGAGTGGTGGATCAGGATCACCTCCCTCGACCTGCTGGCAATGTTCCTCCTAATGCACCCCACGATACCTTTGGATTTCTTGGTCACAAGGTCACTGCTGGCTCGTGGACAGCTTGTTGTCCACCAGGACCCCCAGGTCCCTCTCTGCAGATGTACTTTCGAGCACATCAGACCCAAGCCTGTTCTGGTGCACAAGTATAAGGAAACTCCAGAAGTTGTCTAAAGAAGTTTCTCAAATACAGAGTTGGTACCAAGATTTAATGTATATTGTGTGATTGGAGGAATAAAATGTTGATAGCAAATGTGTGCATTCAAATCTATAGGAGCTGCATATTTGATATAGAGAAAGTTTGTAGATGTTTCCAGCAAGCATAGTAACTGTCTTTAATTGAGGAATAGTCACTTCCATAAATTTTAATTTTTTTTTCAAAATTCTCCTATACTTTTATTATTTTGTGAAACTTGTTTACATACATAACAGATTCCAAAAAAGGGGAGTTGGCATACCTTGAAGATGAAAAATAGCCTGAGATCTGGGAGTTAGTTTTCTCTTTTCATATATAGATGTGCTCCAGCATAGTATCCTGGTTTGTCTCAAGAGTCCTCATCTTTTATAACTGTCCATCCTATCTCCTATGAAAGTAAAAACCATTTAATTTCTGTAACTGTCTGTTCTGATACTGTCAATTTTTTTTTTCAGTATGAAAATTACATTTTTGGTCTGCAGGTCAGATTTACTTTGGAAGTGTTGCCAGTGTGTTGGCTCTTAGTCTTTACAGGAATGAGGATCCTCAAAGTTGGAAAGTATGGAGCTTTTTCGGTAGGTAGCTGTTATGCCCTGCAGTGATGGTTGATATGGGATGGAAGGGGTGGCTTGTGGTGTAGCTTTGCATACCTGGTTGTCCAGCAGATAGTGCCTAAGGACATAAATAGGGTGTGGGTGTGGAACTGGATACTGTGTCCACCTCTTAGTGATGGCTTTTTAATGACAGAGGAGTTTAAACAGTCTAGGCACAACTTCAGTTTCTGATGATAGAGTCATTACACTTGGAAAGACCTCTGAGGCAGAGTCTGACTGTTACCCCAGCACTGCCACGGTCACCACTAAACCGTGTCCCCAAGGGCCACATCCACACATTTTTTGGACACTTTCACCAGTGCTTCCACTACTTCCCTGGGCAGGCAGGTTCAATACCTGACCATTCTTTCAGTGAAGACATTTTTCCTAATATCTAATCTAAACCTCCCTGGTGCAGCTTGAGGCCATTTCCTCTTGTCTTGTTACCTGGGAGAAGGGAAACATAAGCTTCTATGTGACAGAGGTTTATCAGTGATTCCTAACCTACATCGTCTCTTGCTAGTTTTTTAATATTTGTAACTTAACTGTGTTGCTTTGTTTTGCTTCCCCCTTTGTGTGTCCCAAGAGCCAGGATAGTTCTCGTTTTTGAATCTGTGAAATCTTCAAGCAAGGCAGTGAGATTTATCATATGCTGCTCTCTCCCAAATAGTTGCACCTCTTCAATCCAAATTTCAGTCACACTCATTAATAAAGCAGCGATCTCAAAACCAGTGTTTCTAAGGCTTTGTGAAAACGACTTCTGAGGTGGAGAAATGGGATTCAAATTAGTACCTGTCTGAAGATAAAGGTACACTGTGAGTACAGCTGTGTTACGAGACATCAGAGAATCCATATGGGAAAATATTATAGGAAGTCAGGTTTTATAATCCCGATGTTGAAGGAAGTGTTTGATTTTTCTTGTGCTTTTAGCTTGTGATCAAGGTGGATTGTGAAGGAAGCAAAACTCATGGTTTTTTTCATAACTGATGAGGCACAGATGCAGCATAAATTTAGCTGCAAGAAGCTGCAGTCCTATTTAGCAGGAAAAGGTATAGAACTAGAAAGTAAACGTAAATGCACCTGTTGGTTTGGCAAGAGATAATGCCTCTCCTTAAGAGTTGTGCAACTAAAGTAACTTTCCCATCAGTGTGTGTTTGTTAAATATTTCGTGAGCAGTCAGAGCTCTGCGTTGTTGTGTGCTTTAGGTGAGAGGTGAACACAAATGATACTTCATTTTCACTGAAAAAGTGAATGCCCATTATTTCCATTAGGTTTTTCAGTCTGAATATTAATACTGAACAGAAGCAGCGTGATCTGTTTTGGAGTGGGTGAAAGCAGTTATGCTGTTTCCTGCAAACAGGACTTATATGGTCTGTTCTGGTAAGGGTTAGAGAGGAAATGGGTCAGCCTTTGGTGAACTACATTAAAATTGCTTCAGATAAATGTAAAGGTCAGTGTAGGCAAACTAGATTTTCTTGTAGTAAAGTAGGATCCTCTCCTAGTGAGGACATTACAGTTTATTGCTAGCTGTGGGCTGTTGCTCTAACAGCATTTTTATAGCCTTATGTGAGTCGTGCTAAACTGTGGCTCATCTGAATATTTTATGTACCTCAATATGTTGTTCTACATTCGTTGTTACAACCTTTGAAATTTCTTATCTTACTGAACACCACTGATACTCACTGGCAATGTCCTTAATACTTCTTGTAGTTATTTTTCAACTTGTTTCAAATGCAAATGTTTTTGTTACAGTACCATCTGCAGCGATGATTAAAAATTGCTTCATAGGTTTGGAATACAAGCTTGACAGCTGGATGCGAACAATAGAGAAAGTTTCAAAACTGAGTTTGTCTGATAAATAATGCTATAACAGAAATATGCTCCCGAAGTTTGGAGATAGAACAGTTAATCTGAAATCTGTCTGGCTGCTGCTGCTGCCTTTGGCTTTTTTTTCTTCAATTATAGCAGGAGAAATGAGAGCACCAATAAAATTAAGCAAAAGAGATTTTTTGGGTTTTCAGGAGAACGAGTTTTAATCTGGACCACTGGCATGTTACAAGTGCAATGTGAATAGAAAGCTGCAGTGGTTTGTGTTTGCATTCTCAGTCTATTGCAAAGGAGCTTGCACTGTCCCAAGTTGATCAAGTAATTCTCGTAATCATCCTAAGGAAACATGTTGAAATAATTAAAATATTAATTTGTCTGATCTGCATAGGAGGTGATGCAATTATGATACAAGTATATTATACATTGGACCATGGCCGCAGTATTTAGCACAAATAAGGTCACTGCCCTGTACAAATCTTAATTCAGGAGTTGCAGTGAAGAGACTTGATATTCAGTAGAAAAGGTTGATAGCAGGAGTTCATAACATCCAAAGTCATAGTCTGCTGGAAATTCAGTCCCTTCACTGCTCAGAGTCTTTTAAGGATCTTGTTATCCCTTTACTTCAAAAACACTTGACGGTGTTCACTTTTGTTGAGTTTCATCTTTTGATCTGGCACCGTCTGTATTGCAGTATTTTGGGAGGAATTCAAGGCAAATTTCATTCAGGTATGAAAATCAGAGCTGGCTATATTGTGTTTGATCTTGAAGTATTTTGTGGAACTAAGGCAATTTTACCACTGTACTTGTGCCATTATCTGGAGTAAATTGGGATGTCCACTCTAGGAGCTACATTGATTTTAGTGATATAGTCACCCATACAGATTAGGGATACTGAATTGAAGGAATTAATCATAAACTATCGTGCAAGGCATTAGTGTCCCTGTCTTCTCTTTCCCTTTTGCTTTGTGCTGCAGGGTCACTAAGAGAATGGGCTGCAAGAGATTTATATAAGCTAGTTCATATTCTGGCAGGTTAGCAGAAATCTGTTCATTTGGAGAGCTAAATCTGGGTTTAAGCCTACAAGTTCGCGTTTTGGTGCACCTCCACTTCTATCAGTTTGCCATAGATGCAAAATTGTGTGGCAGGAAGGGCTGGGCAGGCGTTTGAGGGAATTGGTGTCTCCAATTAACCCAGATGTGCTGCAGTTTGTCTGTTCAAGTGTTATGGCTTCTGTCAAATTAGTGCAGAAAAGCCCCTTAAATCTCAAGGGCATTTCATTCCCGATATGTGCAGCTGTGGGGATACCTGTCCTCGTGGGGGTTTAACAGGAAGGCCAAAGGGGCAAGTGCCCTCCCCACTGCAGCTATAGCCAGGGAGAAACATGGGCTAATACACCTCTTTAAGTGTCTTGTGAACCAAATGGATTAAGGAGAAAGTGCAGCACTTTTCCAGAGCTGTCTCACCATTTACAGGACAATATAATTCTGCTGTACTAAGAGCCAAAGATATCACTGAAGGAGTACTATGACTAGAGGTTACATCAGGACAGAAAAAGAGGTATGGGAAATGAATGCAAGTGACACAGCAGTTTCAAGAATTCAAAATAAGCTTATGTTTCTACCACTTTCTGTGCTTTTATTGTTCTTGCAATTGAAATGTTTAAAGTAAGTGTTTCTGAAAATGGTTTAAAAGGAGAATATATGACTTCTTTAGGTAAGATATTTCATGAGCAGCTTGGATTTATTCTTAAACATGTTCTTCAGTTCCCCCATTAATATTGAAGACTGCCCATTCACCCATCACCATTAAGTACCTTTGATATTGGAGTCTGTGCTGAGTGGCAGAGGGAAGCTGTCTGTGATCTTTCTGGGTTTACTCCACATCTACAGCACCACTGAGTATGTGTAGAAAACTTGTTATTTTAGGTTCCTCCAGCCATTTATATTGTAAAACAAACTGAAGTCTTGCTTTTAAATGTCCTCTACATCCTTTACTGAATGCACGTCTTCCCTATGTATCAGTTAGTGCAATCTAGTAGCAAGCATGAAAATTATTCTTTACCTCAAGGAAAGGGGTCTTCTGATGTTTTGATGTGAGAGTCTGATTGCTGTGTTTATAGAGAAGGTTCACAGCCTTCAGAGAAGGATTAGAGTTCAGCAGCAATCATTTAATGTTTTCGTAATTACATTCATGTAATGCACGGCTGAACTTAGTGAAGCGTACTGAGTTAAAGACATGCTAAATGCTAGCGAAATTTGAAGAGGAAGGAGCAAAACATTTAAAAGGGTAAGGCCTTAATCTGACACTGTGTGTTTAGGGATTTTTTTCTCTATGCAAGCATGTGACTCCATGGATGCAAGTGCCTACATGTGGTAGGAAACTTTGCATTTAATGCTCTAGAATTATCTGTAGCTGGGTATTCTCTCAACCTAATATAACTTCACTGAATCGATATTTTTTTAAAATCTAACAGGTATCAGTCGTTTGTAAAGACAGAATTAGTTGCTATTAGGAAAAAAGTTGTATTGTCCAAGGATTGCTGTCTTAACTTCATTTTGGCATTTAGGCGGCATCAAGAGATAATTATCCTTAAAAATATTTTATCATAATGAAAGTCTTAAGTAGAACTCCTTAATGTGGAATCCCTGACAGTCATGTAAGTGTGATGAGATTAATTAAAACCTAGCAAGAGCAGTGAGGCCAGAAACAAATGGGAAAACCCCTCACCTGCCTCTTTCCAAGACAGAAGTTTGGGAAGATACTTTTTATGTCGATGAGTTGCAAATTGCATAGGACTGGTTGGCAGGTTTTTTCTCTTGCAGAAATAGTCAATGGCCATCCTATAAAGATTATTCTACCGTGACTAAAATGATTTTGCTGGATAAAAGTGTTGTAGTTTATGCTTAACGCTTTTAATTCATTTGTTGTTTTCTTGTGTGTTTTTTTCCCTTTGAAATCTGTAGGCATTTCAGTAGGACTATGGAGGAGCTGGTTCATGATCTGGTCTCGGCACTGGAAGAAAGTTCAGAGCAAGCCAGAGGAGGTTTTGCTGATACTGGAGATCATTCTCGAAGCGTGTCTTGTCTTCTAAAGAGACAGGCAAGGAAAAGGAGGGGACGGAAAAGACGTTCATTTACCACCCACCATCCCTGGGAGACTGGTCACTGCCTAAGTGAAGGTTCCGATTCCAGTTTAGAGGAATCAAACAAAGACTACAGGGAGAATCATGCTACCAAGAAAGACCACAGTGATTCTGATGACCAGCTGTTGGTTGCTAAACGTAGGCCTTCCTCAAACTTAAATAACATTAGAGGCAAGAGACCTCTGTGGCACGAGCCAGATTTGGCTGTGGACAGTTTGGGAAACAGAACTTTGCGCAGGAGGAGAAAGGTAAAACGCATGGCCATAGATCTGCCATCAGAAGTCTCTAATGCACTGACAATAACTCAACAGCAGGATAACAGCAGAGATCAAGAAATGGACAATAACAATAAATCATACCAACACCAAGAGTTTTCCAAGAGCAAAGTGAAAAAAAGAAAAGTATCTGCAGCTCGACAAGGACCAGAAATCTTGGATGAAGGAGTGGTTATAGAAAATGAAGAAGTGAATCAAGCAAATAAGGACAAAATGGAATATGAGGAACAAAAAGGCTCAGATGAGAACATGAGTGACAGGTTATTCTTTCTTTTCCTTTTTACGGAAACTTTGGATAATATTTATTTGCGTTTATTACTGTTGCTTGTATTGGGAATCTTTGGATTTTTTGTTAATTCTAGAGTTAAAATTCTAGTATTCTATATAAAATTCTAGTATTCATCAATAGTATCTATTTTAATAAATTACTCTTAATTTTTTTTACATTCACTATTTTTTATATATTAGTTGCTCAGGTTAAGGAATTCAGCATAAAATAGAGAGTGATGTAGCAGAGAAATAACCAAGAAAACAATTTTGTGAAATAATACGTTCTGATTGTTTCAAGATTAAGAATGACAAAATATGCGTATGAATAACACAGGTTTTTCTGGGTATTTCAACTGGTAACAGTTCTTAGACAAGAATTTAGTGTTTTTCCAATTTCTAGACAATTGGTGCTTTGATTGTTATCTCTATTCGTCAGAAAGGTTGTCAGTGTTTAGAGTCACCATTTAGACAGCGTGTTCTGATGTGTCATGGGCATAAAAAGTCTGCAGGTTGCCAAGGATATACATCATTTACGAAATGCAAAAACCAATTTACAGTTCAGAAACACCTGAGCTTACCATTAGAAAAATGGAGGAATGATGACCCTTTGGCAGTACATCTCATCCATCCATTCCAGACAGCAGTCATACTGCACTGGTAATTGTTTCCAAAGTACTATTTTGACAACACAGTAAAGGTGTAAGTCATTTTTCCACCATACTCAGGGGATGTTAACTGCGGGGCCTGGTAATCCTGCTTATGCTTATTCCACGTGCCAGGTTCGGAATACAGAAGTGTCAGCAAGACAGACACATATTAAAAGATACAATTTTGATCGGTTCCTTGATGGCACTGATGTCCCTGGATTTTTGTAGGCATGTTATCTATAAACTGTTAAGCCTTTTCCTTACTGGACAGGTGGAGTTGAGATGCAGAGAGTGGTTTTGACCAGAGCAGTCAGATTGGTTACTGCAATAACAGCAGTGTTGGTAAGTGACTGACTCCAGTTATAGTCAGAAAAGTCCCAAGTCTTTTTGTTACATACCAGCTCTGTCCCTCACCTGTGAACAAAAAGCAGCTGGAAGAGCTGAATAAATCCCAAGCCTTAGACATTTTTCCTTACGTTTTAATTACTAGAGCAGAGCTCATCCTTCAGGGCAGCCAGTGTAACTTTGGACATCTCTCTTTTACATGCACGTTAGGAGTCTGTGCTGTCAGGAGGCCTTCAGAAAACTTCTCTCTTCTTTGATGATACTCGGAGTCTGTTCCTCCCAGTTTGGGACCTAAAGAGAGATGTTTAAAAATTGCCTTCAAACTAGGAACCATTGCATAATTTTTCATATCTCCACAGTCTCGTTGCATTTTTTATTTATAAAAGATTTTATGTTATGCTACAAGGGTAACAGTTCTTCAACTCAAAAATTCTGTAGCTGATTTTTAGGTGGAGAGAAGAGTGATCAATAAGAATATTCTCTTGTAGACTCCCAAAACTGAGCTACTCTCAGGTCAGTCTGGATCTTTTCACAAAAGAAACATTATTGTTTTAAAAGTTGATCTTCCTCTTCAAAATGCTTGTTACCCCTAATACTGCAGTTGCTCAAGTCATACTCCAAATGCTTGTCTGTGGTCCCAGTACATGGTCTTTGAAACCATTCTCATCTTCGTAGGGTTTTCTGCTCATGCACGTGGTAGAGTGATGGTCTGTCATTCTACTGAATTTCTTTCAGTGGTCAGCAGTACCAAAAAGCTTTGAAAATCAGAAAACTTGCATTTCATAGTGTGATTAGAAATCTGCCATATCTAAGCCTCTCAGGTGATACTGTATCAGAGTATTTTGTATGTGCATAATTTTAACTGGTTTTAACCTAACTTTACTTAAATGCAATAGTGCCTTTATTAGAGATCGTTTAGCTAGAAGAAATTGAAAGAACCAGCAAACTCTTAAGAAGAATATATTCTGAAAGTGGAAGCTGAAATTTTAAAAGGGAACATGAGATTGCACAAGATACAAAGAGCTAACAAAGCATCTTGGATAACACTTGCACTTCAGCAACACTTCTTGGAAGAGGAAGAAGAAAACGTATACAAAGTTGCTTTTTGTTTTGTATGCAATAATGTTTGCAGAAGTATTCAGTGCAATAGTTCAGTAATTCTTTAAAAAATGGACTAATTTTTTAAAAGTTTGTTTTTAAAAAACTAAACAAAGCCGATAATTTTTAATGGGAGTTAAATTGCTTGGCTCTAAAACCAGTCAGAAGTTTTCAGTGTGTACATGACATTACTTGAAAATAATATGGTTTTGAAGTGCACATTAAAAATGTTAAGTGACACTTCTTTTGCAATCTTTTATCTCTGTGTGTGAGTGTTCAAACACCAAACACAGCAATAACCAGGTTTTAAGTGCATGATGCAGAAGTAGCAGGAGGAGTCTCCAAACTCTTGAAATGTCAGCATCTAAATGATCCCAAAGATTAATTCCTGGGAGGATTGTTTTAAGCACTGGAAATGAGATTTTTGTGATCAGAGCTTATCCGTCCTTATCCTCAATGCTCAGCTGTTGGTCAGTTTCAGCCAAATTCAGCAGTGTGTGGTGTTCTGGGTGTTACTTAATTCCCACAAGCTTTGACACTTGTTTGTGTTTGAAGTGACTAAAGAGAGGTGAAATCTCTATTGCCTGTTTTGGGAGAGAAGCAGCAGTGGAGCTCAGAGACACCACCACTGACCTGTGGCCAGGGGGAAAACAGGAGCTGGTCACTTCCTGGGGACAGCACAAAGCTCCCCTGTCCTGTATAAAACTAAGGCAGCAGACAGCTTCTTAGTCATAGGAACTGTGAATGACAAGTATTTCTTCTTTCTTTCCATAAGTGTAGAAATAAAGCTGTGAAAGCTTTTTGGATAGCTTAGCTGTTCCTTCCAAATCTTTGCTTGCACGCGCTATTTTATAGGACTAAAAGGGGTCCCTGGCTTATTTCTTTGTCATGGAAGTCTTGCTGGGAGCGGAATTCTCGTTACAAAGCAAAGGAATTAGCAGCATACACTGCAAAATTACATTAAAATTGGAAATAAATTCCATCGTAACAGCTTTCATGTACTTAGATATTAATGTATTAATTCCAGAGGTTTTGAATGAATTCAGTGAAATGACTGCCATGTAGCAATTTTCTCAGCTGTAATCCCTGCCCTATGTGACTGTGGCCTGAGGAGAATGAACACTGTGGCTGCCATGGATATGCCAGTGTTAGTTTGAATTTTTAGTTTTTTTAAAAATTTTTTTAAAACTTCAAGTGGTTGTGTTTTCATGTGCTGACTAGTCCTTCAGTGAGAATTATTTCACAATTGAAATATCTTTTCTAAAAAAGGGAAGGAGACTGTTCTCAAAATTGGAAATTTTGGTAGGGAAAGTGGCTGAAATACCAGGGTTGAAAGGATTTCCTGACTTCATTTTAAAACGTACAATTAAACAATGAATGGACAAGAAGAATCTATGAAGAAGGGATGGTTTTTTCCTTTGAAATGGATGATGTAAAATTGTGCACGGTGAAATCTAAGGACAGTAAAGCCCACCTGTGTTATGATTAAAGTGAGGAAGGGATGCTTGCTAAAAGGGAATTAGGACTAGGACTTGCAACATGAGGAAGTTCAAGTCTTGGTCTAACTCACGAAAGATGGTTCCATTCTCATTGCATGCATGGCACCTTTCTTCTGCTTAGGGCAACTGTGCAAGTGCTTAAGTCTGTTCTGATTATATTATGTGTAAGAGATAGTGTAAGTGTTGCTTATGGATGAAGAATTTGGTTAAGCCTAAGATACAGCAAAGATTGAGACAACTTAATCTTCAAACACAGAGCTGTGTTTATATATATATGTGTTTTAAAAAACCCAATCACTGCTTTGTGTCGCCTGCTACCATATTGTGTTTCAAATCCTGTTGGGATGCCTCCCAAAGGAAGATACTAAAAACATATATATGCTTATAATTAAATAGGAATTAGACAAATTTTATATAATTCATATATTCATATCAATAATTCATGTATTTAAAAAAACCAAGACTTAGTTTTGTGAGAAATTAGAATTTAAAAGGAAATAATTTCCTTAAGTTGACTAGTTATTGGGTAGAAAAATAAAAATAATTTATTATTAAAAAATAAAAATAATTGAAACCAGTTGATTTCAAGTATAGGGCAGCATGTAAATTGTAATATGAGTAAGTGTACAAAGGTAAACAGACCTAAAGTTCTTATGAGTGGTTCGTATGGCACATCAAGAATAGCTATAGTGTCTATAAAATGTATTTGACTTCGTGTGCTGGACTGAAGTGTTTGAGGGTTTTTTCAAATTGTCCTACATCTCAGAGTAAGTAAAATGTGATAAAATTTTGGTGAGAATATTACATCCTTAACATAGCTACTCTCTTGATAAAAAGTGAAATAAAGGTTTTACAAAAAAGTCCTTTCATGTGGAACTCAACAAACTGTGATCTGTGTTATTAAGAGACCAGTCTGATTGTCTATTTAGGGACATGTGGATTATTGTATGTCACAATGTGCATACAGCAAAGAACGAAATACCTACTCGTGTCTTTGAATTTAGAGATGTGTATGCGTGTTGTATACACACATTCTAATTTCAAGGCCACGCTGCAAGTCATGGAAAAATAAACTGTGCCTTGTTTTTTTTTTTTTTTTTTGATATTATGATCAGAAATCATACTTATTTTCTTCAGGGTGACCTTTATTTTGATTTAATTGGCTACCTTTGTTATAAACTTTTTTTGTTCTCCCTGAGTAATATGTCAGGAAACCTTAAGCAGTGTCTTTTCCTGAATATTTGCAAATGATGTTCAGAAAGGTAATTCGATTTCCAGACTCTTATATTTCATGTGCTGAAGGAAGGCTTAGGCTCCTTTTGATTGAGACTTTTCCTATTTTATTGAGCAGTGGTGTTCCAGGATCAAGCTGAATTGCACAGCATAAGAAGGGTGCAGTGAGCATTTGATGGAAGCAGATAATAAAATGCATCAATTGTGTCAGCACCTCGTTGCAGTCACATCTGGCTTACTGTCAGGGTACCATTAGATTCCCATGGTTTTATGTGCCAAAAATAATACGCTTTGTAGTTAATGGAACTGGGATATTTGCAGTTTGATTAAAAAAAATCATCCCATTTTCTCTCCGATCTCTGTTGGGCTTAAGTTCAATCTGAGCACAGCCATGTCTCCTTAAAATTTTACGACTGAAAGATCAATTGTTCTTTTGATCTGTTTCTTTCTTTCTCTTATTACAGTGAATCCAGCAGTCTGAGCAGCAGTGATGCTGGTTTGTTTACCAATGATGAGGGAAGACAAGGTATTGAAACAATCTTTCCCTTCTCCACCCCTCAAACCACATCAGTTGAAATTCTGTAAGCGTTACAAGTTATTTCATAGGTTAATTACTGTATTTCAGTTGCTATTACTGTTTTAATGAGTGCAAGTATAGCTTGCTTTCTGGTTTTTTTTTACAAATGTTACCAGAAGGTGTCTTGAATGCATGACTTAGTCAAAAGCCATATTGAGAAGCAGCCTCTGTAATATGATAAAGTTACTTAAAACTTGAGCATCTCCTAAAAATCGTCTATATTAAGTTTTAATTCCTCAGTTCCTCCAATTTTCTGACAGGAATCTGATTGTAGTACTGGTTCTCATGCTAGTCTTGAGGTAGCTTTTTTCTTTCTTTTCCTCCAAATTGATAGGGCAGGATTTTATAGTTCTTTTTCATTCAGTAGTTTGTTTGAAAAGCAATTTCAAACAAACTACTTTTTCTGCAGTCTAAGACTGAGATTAGAGCTGTTTAACATGTCCCCTCTGAAAAAAAATTCTTTAATCTGAAATGCAGTGAAGATTGAAACTTTTCCTTTAGTATGCATAATGCTCTCACATGTTTTTATATGATAAAACTATTGAGGATGGAAGTAAAAGGTTGGTGTTTTTATCAGCTTTAGTCTTTATTGCAACACATTTACCTATATTATACTATGATGGAGTAGGAACTCACTGTCTTTAACAGGATAAAAAAATGAGACAAAAAATAGTCTCTCAAATATTTAAGACTTGCTTTTCTGTTGGAAATTTCAAGTTAATGGCACTTTAAATATTTTCTTATACAGTTTGGCAGTGGCTACTTGAGTGAGTGCAATAAAACAAATCCTGACCCATTCCACAAATCTAGGTTAAAGGAATGCTTGAGTTTTTTTCTTTTCTGTAATATCTAATTCTGTCTGGTTTGGGGGTGGTTTGTCTTCAGCAGGGAGAGGATTTTTCCTACTTAAAACAGAAGTGTTACCTTCCTTGTTCAATGGTAACTTGTGCTACACAAACTGGACCTCCCAGTCTGAGTATCTGTTTCCAGTTGTGCTAAGTCATGAGTTTTTAAAGAGTTTAGGTTGAGACTTGAAAATCCTCTGTTCAACTTCTAGTATGTGCTGTGCCATCTCACATTTTTTAAAATTCTGTACTCTTCCTTTCTCTGTTCCAGTCTTGCAGCTTTTTTTTGTTTGATTTCTTTGGTTCCCATGAAGTCCTCATCTGAGCCCAGCCTCGTTTGCCCTCCTTTTCCAAGTCACCCAAATGCTTACATTAGGTCATGTGAGAGGGCACCAGCAGGTCTCTTGCTGTGCTCTGTCCCAGCTGTGGTAATTCCTTCTGGCAGAGGTAATTGGGGCTCAGTGTTGGCAGGCCTAATGTGGCAAATGTTTTTATTCTGTGAAACACGGCATACCCCAAAGAGTTAGTCAGCAAAAGCTTAAAGATCCTGGAAAAGGTTTGGTGAAGGTACTGTCAGGGTAGAAGGTAGCTGCTGAATTATTAAAAAACCTCAAGTGACTTTTTATGGGTTTTATTTTCTTCAGAGGTTTTCAAATTGGGCAGTTTACGGGTAAGATTTAACAGTTAGGAAAAAAAGCACAGTACTGTGATTCTATCAAGCTCTTGAGTATGGAGGTAGGAGAGTCTGTCAACAAAGTAATTGAAAGACCTGAACAGCAGCTGAAGCTTATCTATGAGAAATCCTCATTACTTCTCTTTTTCTTCCTCTTTTTTCCTTTCATTCCTAATAGTATTTTCATAGCTGTTTTGCAGTTACTAAAAACTTTAGTGATAAACAGTCTTATGCCTGGTGTAGAAAAATTTTACAAGGAGAATTTTGAACGAAAATGTCTACTTTTGCATTGCAACATAAAATACAACTCTGAGATAGGCCCAACTGGTAGAATCTCCTGGAGTTTCAAGGCACTTCACAGGTCTGCTTTACAAAGGCACTTTACAAGTTAAGCTTTCAACACGATGTTAACAAAACTATTGTTATTCAGACAGTAGTGGATGATATCCTGTTTTGGGGGAAGAAGTAGTTAAATTTGCAAGTATGTTCTTTAATGAGCTTTATAGCTTGGGTGTAGCAAATAAAAAACATACTCTGCATTCCTGGTTCATCTGCACTTACTCGTACGGAAATCTGTGTTCAGAGTTGACTTAAGACCTCTTAAATCATGGCATGCAGCACTTGAAATGTCCTTTAAGATCTAAGCAAGTAGGAAGGAATATTATGTTAATAAAGTGTTAAACAGTTAAAATTGGAGAAGGTCAGGGAATGTCAGAGTTCCACTGTGGATGTGGCTAAGTGTTTAAAGATAGCTGTTCATTATTTTACGATTAAACATATATTCATTACTGTGTCCTTTATGAAGATGACCCAGTACTGATTCAGTGTAAGAATTCTAGTGAGGAACTAATTTGGACCTTGTACAGCGTGTCAGTAGCTGCAGGTGACAGGGTGTGTTTCCCCATACAGAAAAGAAATGAAGTGTGCAATGCAAAGTGAAATCACACCAGGTCTGAACTGTTGTGGCAAATAGCTTTATAGTCTGTTGCATATGACCTGAGTAGTTGAAATCCTAAATATGTATATAGTATATCTTTTATATGTATATTTTTTTCAAGGTAGCTCTGTAGAGCACAAAGAGCAAGATGCAGTATTCCTCTGTGAATGGGTAACTTCAGCTTCTGCTTTCCTGAAACTCCCTGAATGTGTTACAGTCAATATCCTGATATCTCCAAATGATTATTACAGCTCTTAGCGGTAGGGGGCTTTTTACCTAGAAAGAGGTACACTGCTCCTGGAAATGAGCCTAAAATCCCAAGGTATTCGCAGGCCCTGTGCTCTTGCTTTCTGTGTGTGTTGGTGGATAACGGAGCAGCACAGCATCACGTGGCATTCATAGGCCACTGATGCCAAACTTTTCACAGTAACCTCTCCAAGTATGTTGTGATTGCTACAGGCAAGCACATGTACAGGCTGCTATTGAGCCTGTTCTGGCCATTTTGTGATAAAACAGGAAGAGGGGTAAAACTCTCTTAGTGTGTGGTGAAAAGTTTGTTGTGAAACTGCACTGCTTTAGCTAAAGCAAGATTCAGGTAAAGCTTTTCTGAACATGAAACTGATGGTGATGCAGAAGGTGTCTGTGTCCATAGAGAAACCACCAGAAGCTCACGTAAATCATTTTCTAAACTTCTTAAAGAAGAAGGCAAGGAATTTACCATGGAGCAGTAGGTACATAAATATGTAGACATAATAATATAGAGTGAAATTTAGGGAAACAGTAATTGGAGGGAGGGGATAGCCTAAAAATAACTAAATAAGTTAAGCCAGAAACTGGCCTGGAAATTTTAGGTCTGAAGTTGACATTTCTGAGCCTTAAATTGACTCTATTGTACTGATCAGTGCAGTTATAATTCAATGTAAATTATTTTCAAGTAATTCCTTGAGGCATTAACCTTACACACAAACAAGTTTGAT
The DNA here is from genome assembly GCA_013398855.1 of Mohoua ochrocephala. Taxonomy (NCBI): domain Eukaryota; kingdom Metazoa; phylum Chordata; class Aves; order Passeriformes; family Acanthizidae; genus Mohoua; species Mohoua ochrocephala. Next base: position 15,924 of record VZTA01027660.1, read on the forward strand.
GTATTTTTAAAAAGTGTTTAGGAGGATGCATGGGCTCTATTTTTGGAGATCTGGAGGTTTTTCTACCTTTCCTGTACCTTGGAAAAATATCATAATTTGCCGTAGTCCTGTGCTGAATCAGCATCCTAGGGGAAAGGACAGTGTAGTGAATCTTTGGAAGTCAAAAATGTTGCTTGGAGCTTTTAGTATTCTTAAGATCACATTTGCTATGAATACTGTGCTGCCTTTTGAGAGGTGCAAATTAAGTAGGATAAAATCCAAGTGCTTGGTTACCAAACTCTTGAGTGGGGAGGCCTCTGTGTTTTATTGCCTGTATGTTTGAGCTAGGGAATTAATTAAATGCAGTGGTCTTCCCTGACTCTGAAAATGGCATCCCTTCAGGGTGGAGAAACTGGTAAGCAAAATGCCTGTGAGTGTTCTCACCTGGATAAGAATAGTAGTAATAGGCCTATGCTTGCCTCAAGGTTATAATATGATTTAAAATATTCAGAGGATTCAGAGTTGTTTAATTTCACAGACAAGGAAGCTAAAAACCAAGTATATCTGGATCCTGCTGTCGTGTGGAAAAAGACCAAGAGGTTCAGATGTGAAGTCTGCCTTTGGCTGTAAGCAACATAAGTGCTTAGGGAAGTGTATAATAGCATAAAAATTAAGGTATCTTAACAGGTAGTTCCTTAACATACTAATGTTCCTGTTGTACAAAAAGGAAAATTAATTTTGTATGTTTCCTCCCCAAGAACTGCTATTGGGTATGTAGCAAAGGTACCAGTTTCCTTCCATAGCTGCTCTTTGCCTTACTGCACATTCCACCACCCCAGTCTTCAATTGTAGCTTTCTTCCAAGACTGCACTGCCTGCCTCTTACAGCTTCTGTCCCTGAACTCGTCATGGAACCCCATTTCAGAATTCTGTGCTTACCTCCATGGATGAATTATGTGTAAGAAGACTACTTTTGAGCTGCTGATAGTATTTCTTGTTAGTGAAAGTGTCTGGAGCTCTCCTGACAAAATACAAAGTTTAACAAACATAAAAGTTCGGAAAGTGTTTCCAAACATAAAAGTTTGGGAAATCAAAACAAAGGATTTCAACCTTAATTCTGAACCATGGACCAATCTAATTAAAAGGTGTGATTCTCCTTCTACCACCACCAGTGTCCCTATTAAGTATTCTTAGAGTTCCTCCAAAAAGCCCATACCTGGCTGTAACAAAATGAGGATAGAATTAATGGTGAATGCCTTTGTAAAATGTCATAGCTATAAATGAGGATTAGAGTGAATAGGAAGAGCAGGCTGAAATGCTTCAGGAATGCAAAGAAATTCAAATCTTATTTTGACCTATGTATCTCTTTTCACCTTTGTTTTCCTCTTCCTCCATCTAAAAGTTCCTGTTCTGTAGCCTCTGCTAATTGTGCTTTCAGTAGTGATCATTAAAGGTGTAGGGATCCCATTTCACCTGCAAGTGACCAGTGAAGGGCTTTAATTATTCTGTATTTTCTTGAAGTACTTGTCCTGATTGAATGTTTACAGACATTTTCACTTGTGCTTGATCTCAAATAATCTTTACGTTGCAGGAATTTATTTGGAGAAAGTGTGTTGGATTTTATTTTTCACAAAATTTTGGCTTTGGTTTTCATCATTTGTGTTTCCCCGCTATGGCATTGATTGACAATGAAATTTTGCACAAATGCTTTTTTATTCTGGAAATCTGTGTCTCACAAATCTTGCATTTGTATCTTGCTTAGTTTATTTCCAAATGAAAATTGAAATGTCAAACAAATAATTTATGTGCAGAAATAATGAGGCATGGTTTGGATAGTTTGAAGTAGAATAAACTGTACAGCACATACCTAATCTAATTTTTGGGTGGAGGAAAGGAAATTTCCCATGTCTTTTGAAGATATTTGTTGTTCTTCTGAAACTAGATGGTGTGTATGAAAGAACATGTTTTAAAACAAACATAGAAATTTATTTTTAGTTGAGCTAATTTTAAGATCAGATTTTCAGTCTTGTCTTATTTCTTAATTTAAATCCGAGTATTTAAATTCTACGTAGATAAATATTGTCAGTAAAAATGACCAACTTTGTGTTATAATGCAGTATAATTCTCAATCATGTGATACTGTCAGTTTTCATTTAAAATCAACTTTTTCAAAACTTATTTCTAAATGAACTTAATCAGATTAACTTCATTTAGTCACATCTGTTCATGATTGTTTTCCCCTTTTACTAGCCATACAAATCATGAAATTAAGCTAATTATATACCATTATCAGCTGCAAAGAACCAGTTTCAGTTTTATACCTTTTAATTCCCTGCAGGAGATTAAGGCTTGTTTTTTTGTTAATATGTAAAGTGCAGTAACTTAAATGGATTCCCCCACAGTTATTGCCAAAAGGATTAACTAGTTTATTATTGTTTTCACTATTGTAAATTGGTTTTAAAACATTACATTTTATGATGTTTCATTGATGGCAATGCTTGTCATGCTACTGAGAAACATTTTCCAAATAAAACTGCTATATAGCAGTAATTGTTATACAGCTATAAAGCAAAAGAAATAATAATCCTGTCAGAGTATTTATTGATGGTAACATCTGATTTTTATCTTCTCTGCTCCTCCCTCTTTTTTGGGGGATTTGTGGACACTGCCCTCACACAGGTGATGATGAGCAGAGTGATTGGTTTCATGAAAATGAATCAGGTGGAGCATGTGGAATTACGGGGGTCATTCCGTGGTGGGAGCAAGAAGACTCCACAGAACTGGAGAGAGAATTGCCTGACGCAGTCTTTGAAAGTATCTTAACTGGTACTTTCCCTCTTATGTCCCGTGCAGGGAGGAGAGGTAAGTAGCAATCAAGCAAATGCAAGCTGTAGAATCACTTGGTACAGTACAAAGATGTCTGTGGATTATATGAAATATGTAAAATGTGGACAAGGTCTTGGAGTTACCTGTTTATTTCCTTGAACTGTTTAATTTTTAAGATATCGTTAGAGAGGAATAACTCAAAGTCAATTATTAGAAAAGTCAGAATGTGGAAAACAGCTCATTTTGGTAGCCTGCTCTTTTATTTGTCTCAGTGTTTGCATTGAGAATTTGTCAACATTATTTAAAATGAAACTCAATGTTCCATTTGGCTCCTGGCTTCGGCTGTAATGTATAGAATTCTATAGAAGTTCATTAATTCAGGGGCTGGAAGGACTCATGTGACCATCTGCTTTGCTTTGTGGTCAGGCCATGTTGTTTGTATGGAAAAGGTTTGGATAGGAAAGGGTTCCTTTCGAGCACGGATTGAGATTGTAACTTAGAAAATACCCTTTTTCTTTATTTCTGAAATACTTTCAACCACTGTGGATCCAGTGTAACCAATGGTAAGTTCTACCAGTGTTGGATTGCATTTAGAGCTAGGAACTTGTCCAAAGATTGAAGTTGTCAGACCTCAGCTTGCTGCCAAGGAATTTTGTTGTACCTTCTTCTGCCACAAGGATCTCCTTTCCCATTCAAATACAAATCTTCTATGTGAGCAGTGGTCAAATCACTTTTAAACTACTCTGTATATTGAATGTATTGAATCCTTTTGTGAGGCTTATTCTCTAGATGCTTGGAATTGCTTTGGAGGACTTGGTCTCTGCAGACTGGCCAGATTTAACGTTTCCTAATAATAAGGAAGTTGCAAGTGATGCAAAAATCACTTTCCTACTGTAGTTCACTATGTTCTGCTTATGCAGCCAACTGTGCATAGATCCAGGGTGGCAGTAAGAATAGCTGCAGAAATGTTAATTTTCATGACAATTTATTCTTTCTCTCACTTTTCCCATTCTGTGCTCTGTGTTTCCCACCAGTACAATGTTTGCCAATAAGATGGATTTGCTTAACAGAGTTCATATTGATAGATTGGTGTGTAATGGTGAATTTTATTGGTTCTGTGGTAGAGAAAATATTGTTAAATCAATTCGTACTTTTTTGTAGGTTTCCAGAGTAGATGTAGTCATCTTCATGGAATGCCAGCAAGAAACATAAAAAAGGCTTCAGGAAACCAGAATGCACTGGTAGGTGTTTTCATTTTTTGTAAGCTCATGTGTACTTTTCTGAGAGGTTTTTACAAAAGCATCTTCCTCTCGTGCTTGTTCCTGATGTTGTAGATGGGCAATGGAACTGTAAGACTCGGTGCCACTGAGTGTGGCACTGCCTGAGTGTGTGTTTGCTCTTTTAAAATACTTTGACTCATCCCTCTGCAAAAGAAAGAGTCTGATACTGTTTGTCAGTACTTGCTTTGGACTAAGCAAAGGCAAAGATTTTCAGTGCAGATGTGTGTGAATAAGTTAACCATTTTCAGTATATATTTTGTGTCTATATGAACACATATTTCACTTCACTTTGACAATGAAAATCAACCCAAATTTATTTTTTCTGATAATAAAAGAAATCCAGGATGCATTGTGGTACAATTCAGGTCACTTTTTGTCCCAAAAATCTGCTTTGAAAAATATGTCCTTATTCTCTTTTGTTTGGTTTACATCTGTGTGGTCAAGTGAAAAGGGTATATACAAAAAAAATTAAAGCAGGTTGTCCATGCACCTGCCATAGACATCAGGCATTTCTTTGGACTGAGCCTGTTCTAAGGCTGGAACTACAAATGGGATGTTTGGGGTTTTTTAGTACCTACAGCCCTAGGAGCAATGTTTATAAGTGAAGGAAAAAATTCACCTGTCCTTGCATTTCTATGCAATCTAATACTTGTTTTTTCCCACAGCTTTTTTCTAAAATAAGTTTCTAATAATTTTTTTTAAATTTTTGTTTGGAGAAGGGCATGATGAGAAGAGAAATTTGAATTTTCAAATTTAAATGCTGAAATGTATTAATTATAGCCCAGTCTATTCCTTTCTTATAAGAAAAATGTTTGGAAGAGGAAGAGAATGTGGAGATCCTTTATCAGGTGTAATAAACATAGGCTAGGACAATAAATATTGCAACATGGGTATTCTTTATTATTTGAGAACATTAAATGTTTTCAAATTTAAGTTGCCTAAACAACATAAGTTGATTCTGAGAAATGTAAGAGTTGTTATATGTGGAGAGAATAGAAAGGAACTGATAGAAATTTAACTCGTTTTGAAGAGGCAAGGTTTTTGTAATTGAAGTTCCTGTCCAATAATTGCCATTTGGAGCTGAATAAGATGCTTTAAAACCTTGGCCTGTGATCTTTGCTGTTAGTGGTCGTGAATTAGATGAATGCTGTCTAGTTCTTGGTTTCCTATCTACCTATTTTTATTTTTGGTTCAGTGCTTGCTTGAGCATATCTGGGATTTGTAGCCCATTTTCTAGGCTTATTGCAATTTCACTCTGGTATTTTATAGGAGCTATTATAACTGATAGGTTAGCTTCATGGTACTGATGATACATGGCTTAACTACCCTAAAACCTGCCTTTTCCTCTAAATTGTAAAAAGGTGATTAAATTTCAATTGATGAAGATATACTGTGAATGCATATATATAATAAAAAATCCTAATGTTTATTTTCTGCTACGCTTTCTGGATTGTCCTTAGGAGCTCATTTTGTCTTCAGTTATGATATCCCATATATAATGATGGTATTGTAGTTCCCTTTATAACAAAAATCCAGGCCAATCTACTAAAGACTGATAATTCAGTTACCTCCAGTTATTAAATATATCATTTGCATGATGTCGTGGAGGAAGGTTGGCATGTGAATGTAGCTTCTGAGTCACTGTGTTTAGGCAGGAGTCACAAATAGAAGGGATGTGCTGTTAGCTCTGCAAATGCAGTTTTCTGACCTCCTTAATGACTATTTATGTTTGTGGGCACATCTGCTTCATCAGTCTTTGCAAACGTGGCTATATAAACCAGAGCTCGTGTGCTTCCTTTTGTCGTGATTGCTTCTTAAAGAAAATCTTCTTTAGATACTTCAATCCAATGACAAAAAAAAGTCATTTAATACCTGTGACATCTGATAACACAGAACAAGAAGTAATTACTGCTATTAGATGGTAACAGTGAAGAAGAGCAAGAATGCTTTTAGAAAGATTAATATCCTGAGGAAAGAACACTGCAGACTCAACTTATTGAACAGAATTGTGGTGTGAATTAATTCTTTTTTAACAGCAAGGAGCCTGATGTCTGTATCACTGCTTTTACACAGGCCTGAAAGGGAGACGAAGTTAAAAAAAAAAAAAAGGAGATACACTACCTAAAAGACATACATTGTATCTTGTGTTCAGTCTAAGGATGTGTAATTTGTACTAGGGAATGTGAGCATACAGTTGGCCTTTTGCATAGTCAAAGCTTAAGCTTTTTTTAAAAGGTTGGTTGACGATTCACAATTATAGCAGCTAGTGGAGCCTGGGTGAGATCACAGATTTGAGGAAGGCAGACTGAATAGCTGTGATAATGCCTTGATGTATCCTCATCCTCTCTCAGAAAATGTTTAATGCCCAACTCTTGGGGTGTTTTCTTGTAAGAGAAGTATCAGGCTAAGAATATTGCTTGCTGTAGACCAAGGAAGCTGCCAGCTCACATCATGTTCACAGCACAGCGGGAGCTGAGGATCAGAGGAAGAATGCTGCTCTTTATGGAGCAGTTAGTGAGCTTGAATTGGAGGTAGCCACAGCTGGCAGATTCTCTCCAGAAGCTCTTCCTGTGTTTCACCAAAGAGTTGCTTAGTTTGAGCAAACTCGTGGGTCTTTCTTCTATCAGGTGTACTGCCTTTGAGTCAAAACACTTTTTTAATGATGACACAACACTGGACAAGACAGAGAAAAATAAAAACCTAGCACACACATACTTTGAAAGTCCTTACCTAATCCAGTGTGCGGGTTGAATGAGTTATCATACAGCAGATGACAACTGAAAAGGCTGAGCAAAAAAAATGAAAAAAAAAAGAAACTATTAATCACAACTGGCTTATAGCCTTTCAATTGTCCAGTTCATTTAAGATAGTCACGTTTTTAATGGAATCTGTAATTAAGTAGCTTGTCACGTATATATTTTGGGTTGCAACTATAATGGTGGCTTTTCATGTCTTCATTGCTTTGTTCTGTGACAGCATCAACTGTAACTAAACTTTATTTAATAAGAAATAGAAAAGCATGTGGTTTCTCTAATACCGTGCCAAGTTGATAGTAGTAGCTTGTAGTTGTTAAGAGGAGAAAAAATTACACATTTGCTTTCACATTTAATGTCCCCTTTTAATAAGGTGTATAGTGCATGAAGTCTTACTGTGGTTGAGTTGAATTGGGTTGAATTCTGTTGTTGAATTCTGAAGTTACAAATGACCTGATCAAGTAGTCCCAAGCCTCACATTGCTTTATGTTAGGCATAGGCAAAAGTCCTACAATTTGGAAGTAGTGTTCTATAAATGAAACTCTGATTTCTTAGAAGGAATGCTTTCTTCTTCCAGTCTTTGTTGTTTATATACTTGGCACTTACCTAGTGACATGTAGTTTATATACATGTCACTTTTCTAGTACTACATCTGTGTTCTTTCTAGCAAATTGAATGTGAGGCTTTGGTATTTCCTAGAATAAAATCTGAAATCTAACATTTTAGATGTGTTGGAATGTAAAGGTTCGTTTCTATGATGTAGAATACTAAATTACCTCTTTACCTAAAATGATTAGGGTTGTCATTTTTTTCTCGGATGTTTTCCTGGGGAGAGCATAAAACCCTTATTAAAGAAAGTAAGAGTTAATTGTAGTTAGTGAAAACAGAACACGACTATTTTCTCATTTTCTTCAAAGTATTTTGCCCAACTTAATATTTGACTGAAAATTCTGGCTTGTGTTCACAACTCCTCCATACAAATAAGTGAAGGTTTTAAATATGAGTGCTGCTGTTTTAGCTGTTCCTTGTGTGGTTCTAGGTACTGTTTCTTCCCTGGGACAGGGAGAGGCATTGCAGGGTTTTGTTTGAGAATTCTGTGTTGTCTCTTCCTGCCTGTATTCCCTGTCTGGGCTGGAAGCTGGTAAGTGATTTCACTGAGCTAAAGTGCAAAAAACATGACCAATAAAAAAGATGCTTTCTTTTGACTCTGCCAATTTTTCCATCCATCACTTTGTGTCATGGGGTTTGGTTTCATTATATTAAAGACAGCTTGTATTAAGTCTTGCACTCCTAGATTGATTTAGTTTTTGCACAGCTGTACTACTGAGCTTGACTATACGCAGTTGTAATTATTCAAAATGTGCTTAAAGGACGAAAGCTACATTTCCAGGACCTGTTATCTGAAGGTGTCTGGGCATTTCTGTCAAATCCTGTGACTTTTTTTCAAAAGTTCAAAGATAAAAGAGCTTTTCTCAAATAATTTGTTGACAGATTAACAGTCTATTGACATGAGGAGAAAAGATACATTGAGCTGCTTTTTTAAACAGCTTTCAGAATGTAAAATCAAATCAAGCATTTCTGCTTCTAAGTTCTTTCTAACTGAAGAAACAGCCAGGTGTTTTCAGGAGCTTTTTTTCTTGTCAAAATATTTTGGAAATAGAGTGAAATGTTACTGGGTAAGAAACTTTGCTATAGATCCAAGGAATATTTCCTAAAAAAATAATTTGGGCATTGTTTTTATAATATTGGTCAGAAGCCTCTTTGTGGATACTCTGCAACTTTTGGAACAACGCTGCTTCTCAAGTTAAAGTGTATTTGGTGGTGTGAAGAATTTGTTTACATTGGAGGATAAAACAATTCAGTATCAGCGAGGTGCATGAAAGAATTTATCTGTGGTGTATTAATTATTTTCTTCAGTTAATGATTTTCTGTCATTTGGAGCGATAGTCTCTATATCAAATTCTGTGGTAATGTGATGGTATTAGATTATAACAAAACTAAACTCTTGTTGGATTTCACACTTTGATTCATTCAAGATGAGGAATATTAGGCCTCTGTCTGAGGGTGACGTTTCAAAACCTTATGCCGGTGAAACCTCAAATGAATTTACCTTTAAGTGAGTAGGAAGGTAGGGTTTTTTTGGTTTTGTAATGGTTTTATTAAGATTTCCTGTCATCCAAAATAACTCTCAGCTACTGAAAGCATTCCTCTGTGTGCTTTTCTTTTTCTTTTTTGTTTGTGATTACCTTAAATGGATACCTACTTATGCAAAACATAGTGAATGTCGTGCTCTTTTGATCCTCTCTTTAACTCAGTTAAAAATCTTAGTTTTACAGCATAGAGGGATAAAATTTCCTTAAGGAGTGGGTGGTTTCCTGCAGTTATGTGCTTCCTGCAGACACATTTTTTTTTCAGGCAGAAAAATTCAGGTTGTTAGGAGAGGAGATGCTGCTGTGATGTCAATGTAAGCCCCACCTTTGATTCTTCCAGTGTTCAGCAACTATTGACAAAAGTGCTACAGTTTTACTGAGGAATGAGTCAAGTGGCACACTTCTAGACTTCAAAACTTAGTCACATTGAAATAGCTTTATTTTATCAGAAAACAGTAGTTTCACATCTAGCAGAAGGTATCCCTTCCTATGGCAGTGGGTTTGGATTACATGATCTTTAAGGTCCCTTCCAACCCAAGCCTATGAACAAAAAGGAAAAAAAAAGCTTCAGTCAGATTTCCAAATCCCATTATAAACAAGGTGGGTTTTGAAATAAAATGTAAATTTTGTAGATGATGTTGAGGTATCTGTGATGTTCATAACTTCATGTATCTATACATTTTTGGAGGAACTACTCGCTGTTCTTACACCTCATAATCCTCACTGTGTATTCCGCATAGCAAGAGCTGCTGTTTTCCACAAATTAATTTTCCAGTGCATTTTTGCTAAAGTTTTCACTTATACCGATGCGAGCTTAATATAACTTCCATCTGCCGTGGAAGCACCTGATGGAGGACTAAAGCTGCTTAGTGACTTTCATAATAGTTTAGCATACTTACTCATCAAAAGGATCCTAATTATACCTGTATCATTTTTCATGGTTGGTCAGTTCTCAAAGTGGTTCTCATCTCTAGTAACACCAACAGTAATATCCATACATAAGGCACAGTTGGTTTGTATTTGGATTGTTCAAGGCTGAGCACTGCAATTAATAGATCAGGTTTGTCAGTGCTGATGTCATTGTTGTGAAGGGTTTTGATTTCTCACTATCCCTTACGAGATTTATGGTTAAACGAAGTCTGCCTTACAAACTGCTTCAACTGACAGTGATTTTTGTGTCACCCGAAATTGTCTAATGAAAATCTTCGATTATCTTGGTGTCGTCAAATCAGTAAAGAGGCACAAATAATCCCACAGCATTTCTGTCTCATTTGAAGCTGCAGTTCATTAGCCAGAAAAGAGTTACTGGTGAAGGTGAGCCAGCCACGTGTGTTTTTTATTCTTTCTTCTGTTCTGCTTACCTTGCAAATTAAAGTGTAGAGTCTTGAATTGTGTCCTAATGGAATTCTTACAAAATCTAAGACTATCAAGAAAAAAAATAGTTTAAATACATCAGGCAATTAATAGCTTGTGGAGATACCTTCATTTTGTTGATAAAGTACAGTTGTTATCTTTTAGGTGTAACCAGTAGAAGAGATACTCTGTGTCACAAAGCTCACAATGGTTTTTCTTGGTGTAGTTGACCTGCAGTGACAATCAAAACATACCCTTAAACTATCAAAGATTAACTTCTGTCGAGCTGAAGTGAACGTGGTGACTTAGTCTCTTCTTGGACTCTCAAGTGTAGTGTCAAAACCAGCATCCCACTTCAGCGAAATAGTTGCCCTCCAGCATTAGTCTCAGAAATGCCAAATGTGCTGCTTAGTTTTTTAAATGCGTTCTGTGGTTTATTCATGGTGACAAGTGCTATGAACTGTTAGGCTAAGCAGTATTTCTTGTAATTCACCTCAACCCAACCGCTCAAATGATTGTCATCTACAATTTCACTTAAGTTTATTTTAAAGGAGGACAAATAGCATTGTGATATCCCTTTCATTCTTCAGTTAGTGTCTGTCTTGAAAACACGTTTAATACAGTTTTACAGCAGTCTTTACAGATAATAATGATTTTTAAAAACCTCTGACCTCAAAATAGGAAGCAATGTGATTATTCCTCTTGTTTTCTGCAGCTTTGAAAGAAATCCCACTTTCTGGTGTGTGACTGCATGAAATGTTTCTTCTGTAGGCATTTGGAATTTGCTTTTTTTGACTTGGATGCCTATGGGTTCTTTGATGTTTTATGTTTTAGTGCAATTCTAATGGGGAAAAAAAGTGCCTCTAAATGTAATTGTACTTAGTATCTTTTCTGAAAGAATTTCACTCAGTTGTATCTCTTTTAGAAACTTCTTAATGCCTCATGAGCAGCATTTGGAAGAATTAATGGTAGAACAGCATCTTGTATCCAGAGTCAAGTTAGGAGTTGGGTTTCCTTCTATTGAGCTTGATGGGGGAGCTGATCATTTAATGCTGAGAATAGACGGAAAAACACATATAATGGGCAAGGAACACTTGCACAGATACTATGGTTTACCTGATAAACAGCATATCATTTATGTTGTAATAACATCATAAACATCAAGTAAATCATAACAGCGATTTCAGCTAACACGTTGTTTAACGTTTTTAACCGAAAGCAAGTACAAGATCAACTACAGGTCCTAAACACTCAGAAGTTTCTTGCTAATTCAAACCATAGTAATTCATTCATGTGAATAGGTTTTTCCATCAGGGCTATTGGTAGGTGGAACAACTTGAAAATAGTCCCTTCTCTTTTTTCAGTTGCCTTTCATATAGTGGTCATCTGTAAGGAATGCAGCCACTTCAGATGTCTAGAGATGAGCAGAGTATTTCTATTAGATATCTAGATTAAGCCTATTAAGTGACCTTCTAGATTTGTTCTAAGATAAGCAGTTTATATTCAGGTGCACTCATTTGTTTTGTTTACTAGTTCTGTTCTAGAATTAGTTTATGCAATACATATTCAAAAAATCTCGTGTGAAGTGATCAATAGCATTAGCAGCTTATCTTTCTAATCATTGCTATAAGGCAGTGATGGGGAATTAGAATATATTAATCTTGTTTGATTTGTAACAAAAGCAAAAATACAAGCTCCAACTTAAAATGGTGGGAGGTTTATATGTTCAGTTTGAGTTCATATGGCTTGTACCCAGAGTAAGAGGTACTGTAAAAATAGTGAATTAAACTGGATCTGTAGTATTCTCTTTAGCAATTCATCATGGAAATGCATATATCAAATTACTTCAAAATACAGGACCGAAAATAAAGTATGAAACATACATGATGTATTGTGTTGAAGTTGAGTCAACCAAGAAAATTACTCTGCCTCTTTGCTGATGTGAGAGATTATACAGGAATGGGGAGGTCCTCCTCTGCCATTCTCTTTGATTGCTCTGACTTCAGTTAGTGAGATGTAAAGACAGTGTTCTATAATGTGTTAAATGCAACCAGAAAGGAGTGGAGCAAACCACAGTTGTACCAACCTTACTTCTGACTCAACCGGAAAAGTGGCATGCTTGCTCCTGTTTGGTTTCTTGAAATAAGAAAACCAAATGTGCATATTGAGAGCAGTTTTGAGATGGCAAAAATTACTCAAAACTTCTCAGGAACTGCCTCTTCCGATAATTACCATGTGATATTTACAGCAAGTAAGCACATAACTGAATGCAGCACCTTTTCTTTACAGAAATGTAGGCTTCGTTTAATGTTTCTGCAACACATTGAATTTGAAGATCTGTTGGAAGTGAACGCTTTATAAAACATGTTTATCCAGAATCAGAGACAGCAATGCTAACTTTACATTAAATGGTGGTAAACAATCCTAGAATGGAAAGGTCATTCTCCTAAGATAATCAGTACTTTAAAAAAGCTGTGAGTTGTGAGGTGACTTACAGAAAAAATCAAAGCTCCTCAGTTTAGTGGTCTCTTGATGTTGTGGGAAAACCCTACATAAAACATTGATATGATGTTTTCAAAAGCATAATAATTATTGGTTTTTTGTGTACTTAAACCATTTGTCCAGTTGCCAATTTACATACAGTATCTAGGAATAAATAGGACAAGAAGAAAAGGTTTATTAACATTAGCACTTGCAGCTGGAGTGGTTCAAGAGTGTATTAGTCCTTGCCTGTTAATTACTGTCCCTTCAGCTGCAACATAGCAGGTGCTTTTTTAGCTTCTTTTTGAAGTGAAGTGTAAATGCTTGTAACTGATCAAGTGAACCCTTCCAGTCCAACAGTTTTGATAACAGCTCAAATTCTGTTCCACTCAGCCCCTTGCAATTAGACTCAGCAGACTCTTTTGATTGCTCCTGATCTGATTTTTGCTGTGGATAGATTTTTCCTTTTCTCACTACTAACTTTGGATAGTCCCTCATTTGCAGGTGGTTTTAAACACCTGCATTCACAAGTAGGAGACTAACTTTCTTATTCTTTTATTTCTCAACTTTGACTTAGCATTCCTGCAGATTATGGTGTTAAAGGTCAAGGAAGAAACTTACCCTCAGTTCACAGAACTGAAAATTGTTTATTTAGGGAGTCATTTTTCCTTACTGTTAGCTGATGGGCAAACTCTGTTGCAGCTCTCTTGCTTTAGATGTATATTTCTTTAAACACTTGTGTAGTACACTTTAAAGAGCTTTTTAGAGAAAATGTGCCCCATTTTCCCTTTACCCTGACCAGTTTGCTTTGGACAAGGCTTCTAAAAGCTTTATTTTACAAAGACCCAAACAGATACATGCAGTACATTCGCAGTAGGCTGCAGTTTTATTCCCTGTGGAATATGGTCAAACTGGAGAAAAACCCTTTTTCCTGTTTTCTGTCACACTGTTGTGCTATGGAAAAGAAAGCATGGCATGTGTGGCAATTGAGATTGTGTTGCCATACTGTAACTGTTGTTTGTATTTTTTAAAAATCTGGAATCTACATGTTGGTGTAGGTGTAAGGCAGTTTAAGACTATTTGCAGTACCTAAAAGAACTCAAAGAACATTGCCTCTTAAAAGTTATTCTAAGCTCACCTTTCCATGCGGCAAAACATAGCATTTAAGCAAAAGATAGGAAATGACTGCATAAAAAAGATAGGAAATGACTGCATAAAAAAGAGGAGGGGGAGGGTTTGCATAAATAAAAGCTACCATTTCAGTGTTAAGTTGGGCATAAATATTATAAAATGTATTGTTATGCCTTGTTCAGGAGAACAGTTAACTATTTTTTCTGATTGAGAGTAAGTATTAGATATTATGTGACTATCAAGTTTAAAAACTCGGAAGGTTTTATTAAAGTTTTCTTTGTACACAAAGCAGTATCTTTATAAAATTAATTCGCCTATATCTGATGCAGATGCTTATTTTCTTTAGGATTTAATGTGGGGTATTTTTTTGTTTCAGGAAAACAACTTCATTTACATAGGGTGTTTTACCGAATCTTATATTAAATATTGCTAGAATGTGGAAAATATTTTAAAAATATTTGGGGGTTGATGGATTGGTACTCTTCAAAGGGAAACAAAACACTAAATATTTCTAATCCTGCATTATTTACCGCATGGGTGGTTAAATGCTACTTTAAGCCCCATAAAATTAAAAGGGAGAAATCTGCCAACTGTAGCAGGAATTGGATTTAGGAAGAGTGGTACAGAGCCAAAATATTGCTACAGAATTAAATGTCAAAAATCTTCTTTAATAGTAGATATATAGTTCACAGTGTCTGGTTATGATTAATACATTTAATCTAAATCACTGAAAGTTGCTCTCTCCTTTTCCATAAAATACAATAGGACACAAATCAGTTTTACTGTAGGTGGATAACAATTGGAAAATAATGCATCTTCCCGCCCAATAAATTGTCAGTTATACCTTTTAACTAAAATCGATTCATCTTTCCAAAATTTATTACGATTTCTAATAATAAATCTTTTCAAATGTTTATTCATTTGCTTTTTGATACATTTGTGCCACTTTTGCTATGGTCTAATGTTTTTTCTTTTGATTCATTGTAAATTAGAAAATCTATTTTGAGTCAATTTTCTAGTTAAGAAGTTAAAATCTATAACCCAGCCATTTTTTCATAGTCTCCTTTGCACATTTTAATACCCTTGAACTTAGATCCAATCCAGTAAATTCTGATCAGAAGGTGATTAAAAGACTTTTCACTGCAACTTCTTGACTGAGGGCCAGATTCGTAAAACAAGTACTTACGAGATTGTTAGCTGTTTTTTTCCTGCACATCTCCCTGAGTCAAAGAGGAGGATTGAAACAATTATAGCAGATGAACAGATACATGGGTTTTGGTCAAAGATTTTTAATATGGGCAATCAGAATTGCCCTTGTGAGTGAGAACCCAAAGATGGTGTGGTAGAAGCCTCCTTTTGTTGTCCCTTTATAGCAGCAATAGGATGGTAGTAGTGGTGAGTGCTAAAGCATACTCTGTGCCCCGTTATCTGGGCTGTCTGTAACTGTCCAATGCTGACCTCTTCAAGTGCGGTCATCTGCCATGTCACGTTCTTAGAAGTAACACTTTTTTTTTAAGAAGAAAGTATTTTACAAGGAATTTCTCTAATGATTGATATTCTAATCTGCTTTGTGAAATTGTGTTCACTGTTCAGCAGTTTTCTGCTCTGTATATAATAAGACGTGTCAGAGGGGTATAGTCTTGGTTTTTTTTAAAATCTCCCAATAAGCATATTTCCTGTTATGATCCAGTTAAAAATGTGATCTTAATCAGATTTCTGACAAGAATTATGTATGAGAAGGTTAATCTAGTATGTAGCCATCTCAAATTTCTTAAAGGCACAAATGTGTTTTGTTTATAATAGAAATGTGAACACTGGCAGAATAGAGGAAGAAGGCTGGAAAATGTTTGAAACAACTATAAGAAAATTACAGTCTTAATTTGAACTTGATCTACAGTATCACTTATTGGCAAATTTGTGTAGCTGAAAGCATCTTGGGCTTTAAAGTGATTGATTTCAAAGTTAAAAAAATCATTTGCGTGGATGGATTGGAATTCATTAATTTTACTAATTACACAGTGAAGAAAACAGATGTTTTCTTAGGCAAAGATCAGGCTTTAATTACAGGTCTTACCTGCTTATCTAAAAATAGTGTCAATATGTTCATGTCTCTATCTCAAAGTTAATTTCTTATTTTTATATGGAAGTATGATTTTTTTTTTTGCACATTTTAAGCCTTACTCTAATTATGTACAAATACAAATCTAATACTCAGAGTACTTATTGATGGGTACATGTGTCATAATCGTGTATTAACATTCTTCAAGAATAAGTTGGGTGAAAAACACCTCTTTAAATTCTCAAAATCAGAACCACCCAGTGCTAATCTATTTCTAATTGTAATAATGTGTTACAAAAGGAGTCAAAAACATTTGCAACAAAGCTGGCTTTCCAGCAGTGATATAAATCTGTGTGGTCTCCCCGTAGGACTTCTTACTCTGAGGTATGTAGTCGCTAGGACTACAGCCTACAAGAGAAAGGCAGAGAAAGCTGCCGTAGAATTAGAGAAACAACAGAGGGTTTGTCTATGCTTGTTTTGTGCTTTCGCCAATCACTATAAATGTTGTCTGTTTTAATTGCTTTAAATATGTATTTGTCACTGCCTTAGGGAAGTGGAAATTCCTTAACTAATGCTAATAATTGGCAAGATCCAGAAAGACATGGTCTTTCAAAAAGAGCATTTGCAACTGAAGATGCATGATCTATTGCAAGAATAATTCTATTTTTGCCACATTTTTCTGTGGTTGGAAGAAGCACGTGAGGAAACAAGCATCAGTAAGTGTAACTGGCATAATGAATATTTAATGGTGTAAACTGATGCAAGGCTGCAAATTAACTCTGAAATGTAACAATTGTCATATTAGAATCATGTGATCATTTTAACTTTGTGTAAACTCTTTCAAACTTCAAAACTTAATTTTCTCAGAACTACATTAATACTGTCCTTTCTCAGGGTATTTTGTTGCCAGGATGCTTTAGTTATTTCAGGAAGTGCATATGTTGCATGGAAGAGAATTCTCATGCCTTTTCAGAAGAAATGTGTTTTCTTCCGAATTAGAACAGTGAGCACAACTTCTAAGAAAAAAAAAAAAAGATTGAGAGGTGTGTACTGTAAGGCAACACAAAATGACAAAACATAAAGAGAGTCAGTACAACCCATTAGCAGCAAATTCCAGTGGTTGCCCAGATGTTCCATTACGCTTGTCTTGGGGTGATTTTATGATAATACTGTATTCTCCTATTGTCTGCTTATTGCCCAGAAGTGGGTCCCACAGCTTTAAGCTGGGTCCGAGGGAAGGGGAGAGGCCGGGTGAATTCTTCAGCGCGGTTTGTGTTCAAGGACTCACACACTCCCCCGCGCTCTCACCGCTGCAGAGCCGAGGGAACACCTTCCTGCTTTTAGCTAGCCTGTTAGCTGAGGCAAGGAATTTTCCCATACCGGCATACCGGAATCCTCTGGAACTTCTTCTTCTTGTTCTCCTTCTGGAACTGTTCGGCCCAGCTGTGATCCCAGAACCAGATCATCGGACCCCGTGGAGCAGCGAGGAGGCTGCGAGGATGCCGCATCCCTGCCTCGGACCTCGGGAGGGGCCGAGCCAGCTACGGAAAAGAACTCTGAATCCACCAGCTTTCTCCACATCGAGGAGGTTCATTATCAAACATTACTCATTTGTTTCCTGTGCCTTGCTGGCACTCTGCTTGTTAAATAAATAGTTTTTTTCACTTTCATCCAAGAAATTCCTTTCATATTGGTGGGGGAGGGAGTGCTGAAACTTGTCTTCTGGGGAGGAGACGTTCCTTCCAGAGCGTTTCCCCCTAAACTTGTCTCAAACTGAGACAACGCTCTTCCTTTTAGATGTTATGGGATGGGGAAAGGTACTTTCTAAAAAGCAGCTTGGGGGTTCTTTCAAGGTTTTGGCTGGGGATTATTTTTGTGGGGTTTTTTTTCCTGTGGAGGGAGGTTTGTACTTCATTTGCTTATTTCAGGGGAGTTACTACAGCAGGTGTTATGCTCAGAGCTCTTCAGCAGTCTTTGAGTGCAGCAGGCCCAAAATCTCTTATGAGCATGGAAAATTTCAGTATGACTACCTGCTTCTAGCTCGAGTGATGTATTGAGAGGTTGTGGGACCTTGGAGAAGTAGATCCTTAATCATTTAGTGATCTTTTAATTCTGATTTAATAGATGTGAAACTACCGTATTGTGCTAGATTGCATCCATTGTATCTGTAGCCTGCTAGTTTACCATGTAGTGATGAGAGAGTAGAAAATATTTTCAAAGAGAGCTTTCAGTAAAATTATCCAATATTATTGCTGACTATCGATGCACTCTTTGTTGCTGTCTCTGAGAGAAATTGGTGACCTTTCAGTTAATGTGCGTTTTTTGTGCTCAAAAACTTTGGATTTCTTTTGGATATGTTTCTTCTACAGTTTTTCCGTTAAATGAGTAAAGCAAAGGAATTTAATCTCAAAATAATTGAAATGGGAACATTGCAATGTGGAGAATGTGCTTGAATGCATAGCCACAAATAGTATTTGTGGTAGCTAACTCTTTTGATGGGATACTGAATGTTGTTATACCAATTGCTTTTAAGTTTTGCCTTTGTTGTCATGGAGATCAACTGTAGAAGTATTATTCTTGAAAGGAGATTAATTCTTGCCTCCTGTGCATAGAAGTGTTTAGGGAACAGGTAAATGTTTAGACACTCTTGCTTTGGAAGGTAAATAATATCCTTGAGGTATTGTACACCGCGGCTTTCAAAGTGTGTTATCGAGCGCAACTATTTCTTACGCCTTCAGAAGAAAATAAACAGGCTCTTGTGTCTGCCTTAACCTAAAGGGAGACAGAAAAGTGCCTGGAGATTCAGGTACATCTGGTGTCCCCTTTATTCTTGCTGTCTTGCTGGAGGAGCTGGAAGTGGCCAGCCATGCTGTCAGCCTACGCATAGCCCAGAGGTCTCAAATGGCCTTGACTTGCGCAAAATAGATTATTCCAGTAGGGTGACAGAGCTGGTCGGCCGTTAAGAGAGCTAATCAAAGCAGACATGAACCCGAGTATAATACTGGTTATTAGAAACTCTGCTGGCATCAGACTAATTAAATGTAAACACCTAAAGCATTCATTTATTTCATGATCAAAATTATCAAACTGGTGAAGTGCCCACAGCTGGGGAGAGGTGGGACTTTTTGACCTCACTTAACCTCTCTAGTATAACTAAGAGGATTTGTCTTGGCAGCCCCCTCTCCAAGGGGAGATCATCAAAACCATTAATGATCTATCCTTTGGCAAAATGCCTGGCACAAATTCTCTCGGAGCAGACTTTTTAAAGCTTTGTGTGCTTTCCTTAGCATACATCTTCTAACTGAGCGTTCTGAGGAAGCTGGTGGTACTTGTCCAGGTTTGTGCATCAATCTTATTTAAGTTTTTATGGTTGTATGCTTTATAGAGATCAGTCTTCTTGATCCACGTGTCCAGTGTTGTTTAGTATGATCTAGATGTTGTGTGGCCTGGAAAACAGTGTTGCTTATTGTTGTTTGAGCAGCAGCACCTATACAGTTCAGAACTTGTCTCTGATGAGCAATTTGGAGAAGGCTGGCTAACCCCAGGCACTTTGAGTTTTCTCTCACAAAAATGATAACCCAAACCAGCAATCCTCATCAATTAACTCAAAACAGGAATCCTCACGAATTCTCTTAGTTCCAATTATTCCTGGTCAAGGGGCTCCTGATGTTTGGCGAGGTCTCATCTGTGCAGCAATGGCTAATTTGAAAGGTATCAGACAAACGAGGTTAGATAGGGAGGGTTTTTTGCCAGGCATTGCCATGAGTTTTTGTCACGTGCAGCAGGATGGTAGGTAGGTTGTGAAAGGTTGAGACTGGGGAGAACCCGTTTGAGATTTTCCCGTTGTCTTGCCATGTGCTTTCTGTGTAATTTGTTTAGCCTCTTTCAAGCGGAGCAAGTTGACCTAAGAACTATGGATTAATACCAGTCCTTATCTTTGTGCTTACTATCTTTGTGTGTCTTTGTCTTGCCAAGAGATGTTCTGGCTAGGTATTGGTAATGTGTGTGCTCTCCTGGCTGTGGATGTCTCTGAATTCCATATGTATTTCTGTTTGTATTGGGAAGCTCTGACTTGTTTTTGTGGGTTGGAAAAATGGGTCTTGCTTCTAG
Source organism: Mohoua ochrocephala (assembly GCA_013398855.1). Lineage (NCBI taxonomy): Eukaryota > Metazoa > Chordata > Aves > Passeriformes > Acanthizidae > Mohoua > Mohoua ochrocephala. The sequence continues at coordinate 36,045 of VZTA01027660.1, forward strand.
GACTTTCAGTAATAAGTGCATATGTTTACTGTGTTAGATTTCACATGGCAGATTTTGAACATGCATTTTCAACAGGTTGAAGATTGAATTTAATGCCATGTTTGCTTGTTGGCAGTATACAGAATGAAGTTAGCAAATACAACTTTTCTTGACCGTCTCAAAGAACTTTAGTTTCTTAAGGATTTTTTTCTGCTGCCATTTGACAAAATTTTTTAGCCACAGGAACTTTTGCTCCCCCTTCCCTTTATTCCTGACTCAATCTTTTTTCTGTTCCTGATGATACCCCCGGTTCCCTTTTCATAGCTATTTAAACCTGCATGCATGCATACAACCATCATGACTCCAAACTGCCTATTTGAAGAGGGGCAGCGTATGATGTGAATTGTTCCAGGCTCCACTTGAGAGTTGGCTGAATTTATGCTGATGTCTCCCAAAACGCAGCTTCAAGTGCCTGATTCCTGTGTGGATGTGGAGGGAGTGAAGTCTCTCCCATTCTAAGTGAAGAGTAGATTCAGGATCACTTGATGAAGCTGAGCCGCCACAAGTCTATGTGACCTGGTGACACGCATCCCAGGGATGGGGGAACTGACTGATGTTGTTGCCAAGCCACTCTCCATCATATTTGAAAAATCATGGCTATCAGGCAAAATCCCCAGTGACTGGAAAAAGGGAAACATCACTCCCGTTTTTAAAAAGGGGAGGAAGGAGCGTCTGGGGAGCTACAGACCAGTGGGTCTCCCTCTTGCATCTCCTTTGTTTAGCATTTGTTCCATTCTGGCATCTCCCTTCTGCATCCTCTTGTGTGTGTCTCCTTCTGGCTTCTGCCTCCCATTCCTAAATACTCTTTTCACAGAAGCAGCAGGGACTCTTGGTTCCATTTTGGTGTACAGTGAGTTGACTTTTTCCATCATGGAGCCAAGTGGTACCAAATGTGACTGGCACAGGCCAGTCTCTGACCCCCGCCTATGCTCTATTGAGACTGTTAACCAGATTCATAGAAGCTAAATTTCATTTATTTCATCCATTCAAAGCCTGGTATTGTCTATTAGTTAGATATCTCTGAGTAATCAAAGCTAATAAAATCTAAGGAACACAGAGACTTGGGTGAGTTTACACTCTGTAAATCTCTTATTTATCTCCATGTGGGGTTTTGATATATCTGTCTAATAGCTAGTAACGCCCTCCCTTCTGTTTGATAGGAATGCAAGAAGAAAATACATGGCAAGGTGAAAAGAATGGGTGTTAAGAGTATGGATTATAAATATGGAATCGTATAACTTCTTTTATTAATTTTAACTACTTCTTTTAATTGCTATTATTACACTTTAGGACCAACTTCTTAGTACTGTTTGCATGGATAGCAACAAGCTCTACTGAAGTTCTTGATGAAATATATCTGCTTTTAAGCTTTGATTTGTGGTAGTTTGTGAATTTACTAAAAAGAATTCAAGTAGCATCTTGGAAAAAAAAAAAGGTGTGATACTGGAACACTGTCAGAAGAACCTTGAAATTGAATTACAGCTTTAATATTCAAACTGGGGCATGTATTGTTATTTGTAGTATATGTAAAATGACTTTTATAGATGAAATTTAAAATCGGTGGCGCAGAATAGGGTTTATAGTGCATGGTCTTTAAGAAGAACAAGGAAAGATCTTTGATGTAGAGCATGTAGCAGAAAGATGCATATTTATTAAATAAAGGAATTTTTAAATGGGGATATGGTAAAAGAAAAGGTTGTTCCTGCTGATGTGTTAGTCAGATAGTATTCATTGCCGAAAATAAATGCAAAGTGTTTCTCTGTGCTTAAGTATTTATTAAATAAGTATTATGTAGATTTACTAAAAAAATTAAAATTGTAAAAGATTTCTTTTGTAAAACAATGAGAAAGAGCCTTTTCAAATCTTGGTGCTTGAGGCTCTCATTTCTAGGAGCCTGATTGTTTGTGCTGCGCTGTCAGTATCACCTGTGTGTCTAGCAAGGTGCCGTGCTTTCTTTCCATCCCTGGCATTGTCTGAATTGCCAGACTTGGCCAGTTAGGCCTCTCTCTATCTGACTTGGATGTGTGAATTCCAGATGCCACAGGAAGTCTGTGTAGTATTCCTTAGGATTCAGGGGACACGTGGGTGTGAGTAGAAGGAAGTGTTCGGAGAGGCGCCGCATGAAGTGGCAGCTTGCTGGCTCCATCACGCTCTGTCTGGTTCCTATCCTGTAACCCACTGCATGCATTGCATCACCCCAGGCCATTAAGCTTCATGTATGTAACGAGAATATTCAAAGTTTTGTGTTGTCCAAATATAAGCTAAAAATGTCTTGCTTAACTGTCTTATTTAAGACAAAAAATAAACCAGAACCTCCCTTCCCTCTTGCATCAGTCCTGCCTGGGACTGCCACTTAGTGTCACTGCAAGGGCATGTCTGGAAGAGCAGACAGGGAAAAACACCTGCTGTATTGTCATATATATATTGTTTCCTGGACTCTCATTTCCCAGAAATGTTTCATGGCATTTTCTCTTTGTGTTTTTTTTCCTTTGGCATTTTCATGGCATTTTCTCTTTGGGTCTTTTTGACAGTATTCTTTTTTCGTCATTTCCTTCCTTACCACATTGTTTATACTGGTTTTGGTAGTCATTTTAAACAAATTTATTTGTCACAGGAAGCCTAATGCTTACTTCTGCATTGCCATTGAAGAGTGGTGACAGCAGAGACTGAAAAGCAGTAACAGGCCTTGCTTGGCAGTGCATCAGTGCTGAAAACAACACCACAGCTGCTTAGGAGCATTATGAACTCTGGCCTTCCAGAGACTGATTCAAGACAGTCATCCCAGCAGAAGGGATTTACTTGGATTGCAAGGGATAGAGTATTGTAACCAGCAAGCCTCTTTCATTCAAAGGGGAAAATTCTTAAGACTTTGATAAAAATCCTTGGCAGTTTACCAGGAAAAGTCAGATTTTTTTTTTTTCCACTACTCAAATTACATCAAAAACTTTGTTGTGGGATGGGTGTGTAGACAGAGAGAGAAATGTGGTTTTGAAGATAGAACTCAAATAATCCGGAAAACAGCACAGTTGTTTTCAACATACTTTTGATATTTTGCATTTTTCACTTTTAGTGGTAAGAATAAGATGAATGTTCTTTCTGAATTATTTAATCCTCTATTCGATCTAAAATGTCATGGGAAACCTTTTTAAAGAACCATCATGATATATTAAATACACTTCTCACTGTCTTGTTCAGGGATAGCAAACTGGCTTGCTGGGCAGTTACAACAATCTTAAATTCTATTACTTGATAAGTATATTTGGGGGTTTGCACATTTCAGTGGAATTAAGAGGTATTCTTAAAACACTGTTTCGTTTTGTTATCCACAACCATTTCCCAGCAGCCATTTATGAACTTTCCATTTGGATAGGGGTTAGCTATTAGACATGAATGTATTACTGGTTGGTGTTTATAGGAAATGGAGAGTAAGAGAAATGAGAAATATTTTCTCATTCTTTTTAAGATCCTAGTTGTTGAAACCCACTTTGAATGATTTGTGCTGGCTCTTGCTTCTAATGTTCTCTGACTGTAGTTACAACTAAAATAATAATCAGTCTTTTACCATTCATCACAAATCTAGCATAGCACCATGGTGAATGAACAGTTGGCCTTATTAACACTAATTTGTTATGATCAAAGTTGTAGTCCAATTTCAAATTACTACAAACTTGATGAATTCATTTGCAGAAACAGCTGAAACTTTGATTATATTCGAGGCTATAGCAAGTAGGGCAAACACAAAGAAGAACAGTAGTGCTGCCAAGAAGATTTTTGGTCTCTACAAGTGTATGCAGTGAAGGTGACATTGTTGTTTCTAACATATGCAATTATAACTTCATAAATTTAAGACTATTCTGAGATAATCTCTACAGTTTTTTCCTTTCTTTTTTAAGACTGGTTTGGCTGCCTTTATCACAGTTACCTTTCCATGGTGATGAACATAAAATGAGAACCATAAATAACTATTATGGAAGACATTAATTAACACTTCTTTAACTTGAGAAGCTTGAGACTGTCCCAGCTTACTTGCTCTTTCTCAAATAATTACTCTTTCAATACATAGTTAATAGAATCCTACCTCATCCCCTTTTAGTAATGATTTCCTACCAAACTTTTATTTTGAAATTTGCTGAGAGTGTATTTTGCAGACTTGAAAAGAAACTCCTATTTTACTGTAGTACGTTTTTTAATAACAATAATAATAATACCTGGGATTTTTTTCACAGTATGGTACACCTAAGTCCATGTTAAAACGTGAAATTGAGTAATGAGTTTTAGATTTGTATATTTTTATTGAAAATTTTTTAGACTTAGTACATCTAGGAGACAACGATTAGGAAAGGTGACAAGGTAGTTTTGAAGTAGCATGGGGAGAATGCGTGGGGGCAGTATTATACCATAAGAAAGAAATAAGGAGTCTTTATTTACACTTGAGACTTTTAGATTTATTTTTTTTAACTCATTTTCTTTTCTCCTTCTGACATTCATTTTGCTGAGAGCTGCCTGAGTCTGAAGTTTATGACAGTAACAAGTAGCTGGAACATATTGCAAAACAGAAAACTGAGAGTTTTTCCATGGTGTCTTTTCCTTGACTTCATTAGGTAAATTCAAGGCAATGGTAATACAGTTCAATTCAACATGTTCCTACTTTTAGCTAGTATATCTTTGAAAATGTTTGTGATGTTACTTGCATCTGAGCTTTGCATACCATCTTGTCTTATCCTGTCAAAAGTACCCAACAAGCAAACCCCTCTGATTTGTATGTGCTAAGTGCATAGATTTACTGCTGCAGTTTGAACATTTTTAAATTAAAACATATTGCTTGTTCCAAATGTATTGATTTACACATCTCTTTGTCAATATTAAGTAGAGCAACTTTTCCAATAAGTTAAAAAAGATCTGGCAAGACAGGTTACGTTTAGTGGATTGGTTGAAGTTTATATTTCTGCATTTTACTTGTTTGTGTGTTCTTGCTCTTTTGCCCTTTATTCTCAATCACTGTTACAGGTATTTGTAATGTCCCTTAACTGAGAAGAGATGCTGCCAGTTGCACTCTGAATTCATACAAAGTTGCAGTCATTTAAATGTGACCCTTTTTAAGTTTTCTCTCTGAGTTTTCAACTCCTAGCAAGTGCTTAAAAACAAAGATTCTACCTGAGGTTAGGAGGTTTTTTAATGCCTCAAAGATCCTAACATGGGCTTCAAAGCTCCTAAGCTTGATGGTGGTGTAATAGTAGTGAATTGACAGAATGACTGTTTTTACTGTAAGTGCTCTTCAGTACAGTGTTTCAGTTGCATCTTTTTTGAGAAGGCAATGTAATCACCTCTTCATCCGCTTGCAGTCATCAGCCAGCTGCTTGTGCAGTAGCCATTTGTTTTTAGAGTATGTGTAGGAGTTACCAATGCAAACAGTCTTACTGCTGCTCTCTCATCACAGTTCTCTGGCACCTGAATGTTAAACTATTCACTTATCCTAAGCAAGCAAATCAACAAGTGTGTAGTAGTTGACAGGCTACAGGGGCATCTTCTGACTTACTTCGTTAAAACTTTTGTCCATTTCTCTGTCTGCTCAGCGTATTCTGCTGATGGCTGATCTGAAAAGCGGCTGAGATGTAAAGCTGGACAGTAACATCCAGTGGGTGTAAGCTTGCTAGTGGAACATCATTCTGGTGCAGATCAAGAAAACATTGTAAATTTGAGTGGTTTTTTGTCTGTAGACTGAGGTCACACTTAAGTTCATAAAAATATTTCCAAATGCCAGTTAGATGCTCCTGGAGATGGAACGGTTCCCTAAAAGCTGTTGTGATGTTTTTTGGTTTTAAGTACTGTCATTCCAGTTGCTTGACCTCTGGAAAGTCACTAAGAAATTCTTTTTGGGAGTGATGGGTGCTGGAAAAGAAATTAGAAGTTGTTTTCTTCTCACTTTTAAAAGGTCCAAAATTCTCTCTCATTGTGGTCTGGCTAGTGTGTATCTATTGGTATTAAACATGCATGTAATTCTGGAAGTAAATATCTATTTTAGTACAGTACTAGTTTTTGGATACTTGCAGCAAGTTGAAAGAATGGATTATGGTAACAGACGGCTTGTTTAAGTGGAAATCGTAGATCAGAGAAGAAAAGGAAAATTGTAGAAACATTTTCATGTACTGTTAAAAAGCTTCATTTGAGTGGCATTGGGCAGCCACGTTGTAGAGACACTTCTGGAAGTTGGGTATATGGTTTCTGTGTTCAGGGGTAAGTTGAGAGTGATTGCCAGAGCCTCATAGCGGTGGAACATGCGAGGTCCATGCTGTGAGGTCTGCAGTGTTTCCTCTGTACACAGGCAAAAAAAAAAAAAAAAGTTCATCCAGATCTACTGTATATCAGTAGATTTATATAACTTAGAAAAAAAAATTCAACAGCAATTTTTTGTCTCTCTAAATGACATTACTTTGAACTTCCTGGCACCTTATCTTAGATTTTCTATAATAACTGAAATGTACATCTAGATTTGTATAACCTCTGTTGTTGATGATCCATTCTGTCAAATTGGTACCTCTATTTTTTCCAGTGTAATAAATCTGTTTTGTCAAGAAGAGGGAGAGAGGTGTGTTATCCATTGTCACTCTCTAGTGGAAAGCCAATTTTTTATTGCCTTTTTTTACCTGGGTTTTCTACGGAAGTGATGTGAGCTGTCATCACTTTTCTTTCTTTCTTCTTGTCTCATTCCAATATCTTCAGGAAATTCCAAGTTAATTTGACAATCCACTTAAATTTGACAGTCATTCAGATGTAAATGATTATTAAATACCTCAAGTTTTGTGAAAAGATGTAGCCAGCTTAAGTGACAAACCTAAATTTATTAACTCCCTTGAGGAAAGGCTTTTGGCATAAACTTAGTTATTAGCATGAGAGAAACCCATGTGGGAGTAACCTTATAAATGCTTCAACATTTGAGCAGTGTTTGTGCCTTTGTTAGACCTCAAAGTCACTTAAATGTCAGGTGTAAAGCTATAAGAAACCAGGTAGAGTTGCTTGATTTTTTTTTTCCCCAGTTTGCTTTATCTCCCTTCATAATGCATCACTATCTCTCAGGTAGAGATAGATAGAATAGAAACTTAGAAGCGCTGATTTTATTGATTTGTTGGCCAGGTCATTTATGTTTAGTAATTAGTACCCTCTGTTATCCTTAATTATTTTAGACAGTATTATTTATATTTCAGTTAATTATACTCGAAGCTTTTTTCCAACAGAAACCATGCTGATTTTTTTTATTTTTTAAATGTGTCTAGATCTATGGCTGTAGTGACCTCTAAGACTTACTTTAACTTTTGTCTGAATATTCTAAAAATGTTGTGTTTTCCTGTTTTAATAGTGTCTAAGGTTAAATTTCCCTGAGGTACTGATAAAAGATAATGCCAAGAAAATTCTTGGCAAATTTTCAAGAAGGGCAGGTCCCTTGAGTTCCAAGAATGATGGGTCAAGGTGGAAGCAGACATTTGCTTTCTGGCAGCCCAGAATAAGAATTGGGTCTCTGCGAGGTTTAGTCAAATGAAGCACGAACAGAAATGACGGCAGACTAATTCTTTGAATTTGAACTGTATATAAAGCACATTTACATCCAAGAGGACTAATAACTATTAAATAAAATTAAATAACTACTGTGCACGTGTCTTCATGCTATCTTTTTTTATGCGTTACTTGGAATTTTAGTCTCTAGAAGGTTGATGATTTCATTCCTTCCAAAATCCTCTTACCTTGTACTATGTCAGATGCCAATCTTGATGTTTATTTGGATCAAATAAGCAGACTGATTAATATAATGCTACTAAGTTGCTTGAATGTGGTAAGTTTCTTCCTTTGGTTTGCATAGAGACAGAATTCATGGTTCAGTACTTCCGATTGTGGAGGAAAACTATGTTATGGCAGTGTAATTCTGCAGGAATTTAACACTTTTACTGGAAAGAAATGTTTTGCATTATTTAAAAATAATGACATTCAGAGATAATAAGGGAATACTCAAAAGAGAATTTGACACAATCTATCTGGTGGTTTTTTCCCTATATTTTTCAGTGTTATTAGCATCCTCAGGAAGAATTGCAAACAATTAAAATTTATATTACCTTTGCACAGGTTCAGTACCATTCATTCACACTGATTGACTTATGTCCTTTATATTACACTGAAGAAGTTGAGTGTTTGGGGAATCTGGACCACGGGAGGAAATTGTTTACTACACTTTTGTCTAATGTTTGTTCCATGTAGAAATGCACTTTTTACATTGTGTGTCTGTGTTTAAAAAGAAATTAATGGGGATTGTAGCCAATGCTAAAGGCAGATTGCAGCCTGATAGGTGTATCAGCCAAAATAAATAATCAGTAAGAATTTCAGGTCTGCCCTTTCTCCCATTACTTGGAGTATTTAAAAAGATTTACAAAATGGCTGTGAAGTTAGCTTCTTAAATGTCAGAAGTCCACTGACTTCATGAAGACTGCTTCATTTAACTGAAAAATTTTTATGGTTTCATTTATTACATTGAAGCAGTTCTTAAGAACTAAGGGAAATACCTCTAACATAATTTAATTGCATTACTTCGTGGCATTCAGATAATTGAGGTTGAAGTGAGTTGTCAAGTTAATGTCATGTCAAACTCTTGCCTTAGTGGAGCCCAATACAGTATTTGGGGTTTGGCCTGTTTTTGTGATTGGCTGGAAGGCTAATGTATCTAACTGCTACTTCAGGACATGATCAGAGTTACAACACTGTTTTCTGTATAGTATATTCCTTTCCCATCTGAGGTTTTTTTAAGGCTTTCTGTGGGGGGGAAAAAAAAAAAAAACAGAACAGCAATGCTAGCTGTATGCTCTGTCATCTGCTTAATCCTTATCCCCTTCACATTGTCAATACTCATCTAATTCCACTTTAACAACAGTAATTGGCTGATGGAGTAGCAGATATAGATTTATTTTCCTGATGACTCCTTGACTTTTTTCCTCTGGTAATACTAATAGAATTCCAAATCCTTACTGGTGTGATCATGTCATGAGTAGGTCAACAGTCATGTCAAGGTCCTATTGGAAACTTCATAGCCAACATCTTAATTTAGACTTAGCTATCTTTTTCTCTTGTATGTGCAATTGTAAGCAATTCTTTCAAGTATCACACTCATTCCATTATAACACAATTCATTTGATGCAAAGGGAGACAGTTCTGCATGTGAATTGTTTACTGAATGGGTCACACAAGCTCAGTAAGCCTCTTCCAGGTGTGATGCATTATCTGAATTATGTGGGAAGCTTGAAGGAAACAAAATATTGCTTGTTTGTTTTCAAAGTTATTTCAATCCTTCAGTTAATGAGAATTGAAATTGATATTGTGGCTTTCTAATATTTAAGGAAAACATGTCTGAAAATTTGAAATGTCAGGTCTCTGGGGTAGCTGAGTTGATCCAGCTGTTTCCTGCCACTGGAAGACAAAAGCTTGCTTCATTTCTTGCTTTCTTTAATTCCGTCCTAGCTCTTAACCTACCTGCTCTAGGCCCTGTGGTTCCTGTCCTACATTTTGCCAGAGCTCTGAATCGTAACTGATTTCTGAGTTGCCTCGATCCACCAAGGCAGCTTTAAAAAACCACAGACTTTTCTTTTGAGGTTAACTTTGTCATCATGTTAGTGAGCTGGAAGTGATCTGGAGAAGGGGAGAAGCATCATTTCTGACATGTGAATGTGAAGCTGGCAGCAAGATGGAAAAAGGGTATGCAGGACAGCCCCTTTTAGCAGTGATGAGTTATTTAGGACAAACTGTTTCCTGGTGGGATTTTACCTTTAGTTTTTGATTATGTAAGTTAGAATTGAGAAATAAGACTATCGAGTTGTTTGGAAACCTGTCTAGGTTTGATGGACTGATGACTGTCTTTCACATCACCATCCAGCTTTACTTTGTCTTTCCTGTTACCTGAAGCTTGATATTTATTTTTGGCACCAGTGTGTATCCAGTCTGGAAATGGGAAGTATGCTGTGTTGCCTTACCTGGACTTGAAGTAATATTGCAGAAGTTTTGGGGACTGACTTGAGTAAGAACAGAGTAGAGTGCATAAACGCAAGCTGTCAGAAAGACCCGTAACAACTGATTAAACACCTTTTGTCTCTTAAAGCATGTCAGAATTAATTGAGTGGTTAAGAACCAGTTTTGGCAGAGACTTAATCTCACTTAGTCTTTTGGCTAACTGAATAGTACTCAATATTGAAAGGGTGCATGCAGTCTCTTGATAGAGATTTATGCACTTGACCAAGTGCTTAAATTTTACAGGGAAACATTTAAATTCAAGTGCTTTGGTAGTCCTACATCAGAAGCAATGCCTATCTTGGGAATTACCACTATTAAATCAGCAAGGAATATTAACCACAGTCTACAGCCTGGCTTGACTGCCTTATCAAAGCTGCTCTTTTTATCCTCTGTCCAAAACCTTCACTCTGTAAAGCTGTTGACCAATTATAGGGAACTCATCCATTAACAGTGTCTCTGTCTAGTGTATTAGCTTGGCCTCTTAATGTTTCTGTGTGAGTGATAGGTGAGAGAAGGTCCCAAAATGATTACACTTTCTGAGAACCTGGTCTAATATATGAAATGTGCTTATGGAAATATTCCTTTAGTCTAAAAAAGCAAGAGTGCTTTGCTGTAGATAAAAATGCATATTATATTTTGAATTCTTGATTATATTGATTTGCTGCTTCTGGGAAAAAATCCCAGAAAGCATAAAAATAGTAATCTATACTTAACTACACATTTTTTTAAGTTTTCCACTGATCTGTAACTGAAGAAAAACCCAGTAGTTTAGGGTGTTGATCTGTAGTTTTAGAAACATGAATTGCCTCAATGTCTAGACTCATAATAAGAGTTGTACTGTTATGCTAAATTCTTGTATTGAAATATTTTCATTTCATAATGTTCTATGTGTAATAACATAGATGATTAATGCATGAGCAGGTGGAACTTCAAAATTTTTTGGAAATATTGGCAAGTGCCACATCATTGCTCCATTTTCTTTTTAATATACATTCAGCTCCCTTGTTAAATTAATTGCATCCAGCCAGTTGTCAGATGGACAAGAGAATGTAACTGGGGCTTTAGTAAAGTGACCTATCATGTCTTTAATGCATATCATTTATTTGTATTTCCTCATGGCTATTAAGTCAAGAAATTAATGTTTTTAAAAGTTAAGCTTTGTTTTCCCTTAAACTGAACATCTTTCTGTCAGTATGTTCTATGAAACTATTTAATAGGCACGAAGTTCTTTAAAAATTTACTATGAAATATCGTTTCAAATTAGTAATGCCAGGAGTGTAAAAGAATTGAAAACTTCTAATAATTCATCTAAGCTTATTTATAATGTCATTCTTAAGAGAAATATTTTCTTGGGTTCTTTTCCCTAATATATATTAGGTTTTCTTTTGGTTAAGCTTGTTGGCTTTTACATTTTATTTCCATCTTTCTTTTTCAGGGTAGAATAGGTTAAGTCAGCAGCATAGGATTTGTTTCATTAAAGAATTTGAAACATTCTTCTATTGTAATCTCCCCCTACCAGCACCCTGAAGGTTAACAATTTATTCAGTATCCTAAGGAGAAGTTAAATAGAACAGCCAAACTGGCTTAAAACAGCTTGCAGTCCCTAAAGGACGGGAGGGTAAGAGGATGCACATCCTTAGTTGATCCTGCTCTTTTCCATCTATTGAAGTAGTTGATCATTTCACTGAAATTTCTCAACTTGAATTTGTTCACTTGCTTGCACCATCGCATCCCACTTCTCAGCATTTGGGTGGATTGAATCATTTCACTGAAAAAAAGAATTTAAAATTACAAAGCAAAGCTAGACCTAGCATAGTCTATAAAAGATAGCAAAGACATTGGCAGATTTCATTTTTACTGTTTTAATTGGAATTTATCAGTCATTTCTAACACGTTTACAACTTGGGATTTTTTGTTTCTTGTGGACTTAAGTCTCAAATACTTTTACTTGTTTTCTGTTTCTCACAAAGTAATAGGTACTTTCCAAATATAAAACCACTGTTCCTGCCACAAGGAGATAAAAACATACATGCAAAGGAGATTGAGGGAAATAGTATAGCAGGATATGTGACTGTTGGCTGGTAAATAAGAATAAGCTGTTCTGTTGGGGTTTTTAATTAACTTGTCAGTATAAATCAGCTGGATTTCCCATGGGCAGCATGGCAGATGAGGGTCTTCCAAAGGGAATTAACTGGAGGAAGGGTGAAAGCTGTACAGATGAGTTTGTGAAAAATGTTCTGTGCACAAGAGACAGGAAGAAGTCAGAGAACTGCTAATGCTAGAAGTATTAAAAAAAACAGTAAAAAAAAATATTGTGGAATCTGGTTTCTCTATCAAGGGAAGAGGAGACAACATGAAATAAAATTGATAAAAATATCTGAGAGGCATGAAAAATGATGGAAGGCTTGAATTAGATTTCTTGATACTGGTGGTAGAATTCAACTAATACTGCAGTCTTCAAATCTGAAACCTGAACTTTTTTCTAAGATGAGAATAGCAGGCAAGGAAGGAAGACTGGGCCATTGCTATCACTGCTAGTGACAGTTCTGTAGGGTTATTACAAGCTTTTGTCAACAGGAACAAGAAACAGGTGATTTGGGGTTTGTTTTGTTCTTTTAGAACTGTATTCGTGTTAAACTGATGCTGAGACGTCGGGGTGAGGTTTCAGGAAAGGAGTTGGGATCTGTGTTAGATGGAAGCTGACAGCTGGAAGACGAGCACTTGAGACCCATCAGCACGGATGCTCCATGCGGCAGAACCTCATCTTGCTCTGTTTTTCAGGTTGCAGAGCTAAACATCCTCCAGCATGCAGGCCTGGCTTGATGTGAGCACAGCAGATACTTGGAGTACTTCTCCGTTTTATTACACTGCAACAGAAAGTAGCTGAAGCACTGTTCAGAGAGAATTTTGAGCGTGTCATTGAAATTACCTCCCATTTCAATCAGGCGGAGCACAGGACCAGTCATGGGAAGACAGCATTTCTCCAAGGCTTTCTGCCTTCGAGGAAGTTCAAGGACAAAGGGTGTATAGAGCTCTCTGTCACAGAGAAATCCAGATTGTTGTATGATGTGCACAGTCGTGCTTTATTAACGGCATTGGGATGGCGTCCAACAGCAGTGGAGGAGCTGGTTCTGGGGAAGTTGTTTCATAGGGTCTAACTCATAAGAATTCAGCTCTGGAACCTCAATTCTTAAGCCCTTGGTAGGCACTGGGATTCTAAGAGTGACCCACAGCACTGTATGTTTCAGCAATTTCCTTTCTGTCTCACCATTCTACCCCAAACAAACTTGCCTCGCTTGGTAAGGGCTCCACATTCTCCATACAAGAAGATAGTAATGATATAAAATACAACCCTTATACATTTAAAACAATGCTGTTTGGTTTACATGCTAAGATACCAGCATGACCAGTTTCACTTTGCATGTATTTTTCAGTTATTCTATTAAAAGAAACCTAAGTTTCTGTGAAGCCGAGTCTTACAATCAAGTGAGTTTAGGAGCTCACTTATTTGCTTGCTTGAGCCTGAATTTGGTATTTCCTTCATAAATCTCTCTATGTGCTTTCATACTGTCACAACATTATTCTGATTTCAAGCCTGATTTTTATGGTGGTATAATTAACAGACAGAGTATGTTGATACAAAAAAAGACATCTACTGGTTTTGACACTGAGAATTAATTATGAAATAAAAGACAGATTTGTGCTCAGGCTAGCATTAGCCTAGCAGTTCAAAATATAAGCAGTCACCTTGGAATCATGTAACAAAAAGTGACACCCTTTCTTTTACTATAGGCTAAATATATCTTGTGAACTTTAGTTAGATAAATCATCTGTGTGTCAGTTCTATTTGTTATTCTATTTAATTAATTTGGAAAATAGTTGTTGCTTTCCTTTGACAAGCAGAGAGTTCATGTTTGTTAAATACTTTAAAAAAATGGTTATGCTTTTTGTAGTGGTTTAGATTATTATCAGAGAGGTTGTTCATTCTTACTAGAAAAAGGTGACATTCAGCATATCATTGGTAGCCAATTTTAAATGAAGTTTCAAAAGACTACCTATAATACCGTTTTTCAACCCCTTTAATTAGTTTTTGCATGGAATACTTTGCACAAAGTGCTGGCATCGTCTTTTACTCTTGTTCCCTGCAAGTGAACACAATTTGGATGCCTTTAATGCAACTTTCCTTATTTTATGGCAACAAAGACTCCTCCGAATCTCTCATGCTGGTTAATACAGAAAAAACATTGTGTTAGTGTGTTAATCTTGAGCGCACAAAGAACCACTGGAGGGTAAGAGGAGGGCATCTGTTGGATAAGCTTTCAATATGATGGGAATGATAACAGACCTGTGACTGGTGCAAAAACCAGCTAATCTTTTACAGTATGTGATTAAAACCAGTGCATATCTTCTCAAAATTTGTTTATTGATGCAGAGGGGAATAGTAGACAAAGGAGGACCTTACTTTTGAGAAACCTGGCCTTTCCAAGCTGCCACAATTTGTACCGGCTGCAGTGGCCATTTCAAGTTTTTAGGCCTATATGTTCTGGGTGGGTTATTTTTGTGATGGATTGTCACTGTGATGGACGATCCACTACTACCTCCTCTATGTATTTGTCAGTACAATTGTAGTTGTAGTAGGTTTCAGGCTTTTACAGTAAGAATTCTTGGGAAGATCAAGAAGTTATAAATCATCTTAGAGTTTTGCATAGCTAACGAAAAAGCTTTTTTTATTACATTTCATTTACAATGAAGGCATGGTTATGAGGAAGAAAATGAAGATGCTGAGAAATCGGCTTTGGAAATCTGTAATTAATTTCTTCATTTCCTTCTGAGTAACAGGACAGACGGTCCTTTGTGCATTTTCTAGTTCCAGTGTAATTGACATTCTGATGCAGATTGGACCTTTCTTTAAAAGACAGGGATTTTCAAAGATTTAGAAAAGACTTCAAACTATTCATGTGGCTTTCCGAAAAGGGTTTAGCAATTGTGTCCCTTATAAAGATGATTAGCAATTGAAGTATTTACAAAATGGTATGTAATAGTATGTAAACACCTTCCTAGGCCACGAAGTCTGGCAATTTTCAGACGTTTATGCGACCTTCTGCTTAGTTGGCAGTGAAGCCACCAGCAGGTGATTGTTGATTATTCTCCAGACTTACAGAAACCACATGTAGAGCTAACTGATTGCTGCCAGGAAGGGTGTTCTTAGGTTTTGTACATGAGTGTTTAGCACATGCACTGAGGAGCTCTTCAGAGCTTTACTCAAATTCTCTCTTCCAATAGGTTGGCAATAATTAAGGTAAGTCTAGAAATTAAGTTAGTGCACATCCAGGTTTGTGGGAAGTTAGTTCTGGCCCACAGTCCCTTCTTAAATGCCATTTAAAAAGTTGCAGGCATTAAAAAAAAATTCCTATGTGTACTTGTTTTCTGAACAGTAACCAAAGATAGACATAACAGTCTGGGTTGAAGTATTTGGGTCTCAGTTTTGTGCACAAGCTTGTTATATTTAATATCACTTCCATTTAGCAATGTGTAACGTTTTAGCTACCAGTGCTGCCGAAGTTTCATTTGGACTTAACAGATACACATGAATTCCTATATTTTTCATAAAACGAAGGAAACTGGTGCTTCTGGTGTCAACGACAGTAATGAAATGAACATGTAAAGGAATCAGGTCCTTGCTCATTAAATTCAAAAGCACCTGCTGTATTATTATTTGGCTGTAAACCAAAAAAGAATGGTTTAGTTAAAGCTGAGGGGAGGGGGGAAATCACTTAATCAAATTTATACAGCTTTCAGAAAGTTACTGGAACTAAAGTAGTTGGTGATGTAATGTATGAAGTCAAAGAGTGTTTTGCTGTTCTGGAGAAAACTAATGGAAACATTCACTTGGGGTAAGACAAATGGTATTAAATGAGAAAACACACCATGAATTGCAAATGGAGCTGAGTTAATTTGTTGCTACAGTAGTGTTGCCCTACTGTTAAATGAAGGCTGTGTAATTATCTTGCTGGCAGAGATAATGTCAAAACCTCATTTCTCCTTACATGCCTCATTTTTACATGTGGGCTAATTGAGCTGCAAGGTGACAACTGATTATATATAGCTATCATCAGGTCCTCTTGCTCAATTTGCAAATAATGTTATCTTTTTTAAGTGATGATTTTTATCACATGTCAAATTAAGGCATTAAAAAAACTTTTTAAAGCTACTTCAGTAATTTGTAGCATTGCATTTCTGTCACCATTTTATTTATATTTTTCAGTATTAATTAATTCTTCCTCCAAGATTCTTGACATCCCTTTATTTACCATCCCTTTATTAAAAGCAGAGAGACATGTGCTAGTTACTTTTTCATGCCTCTTGATCATCACGAATGAAAGGGCACTTCATAATCCCAATTAGATTAAGTTTTATTAAACTTTTCTGTTGTGTTTTCTTGTTTATTGGAAATGCTGCTGAATAATTTTTGTTAATAAATTTCAGACTTAACAAATATCTTTTCCTTATGCCCTAAGAAGCCCAACAATACTGTGTCAAATAGCAGCACCATTACCCGTCTAGACACAAAGCTACAGAGTGTGTCAGGTTGGAAGAGACAACACTGGGTCACCTGGTTCAACCTCCCTGCTTAAACAGGATCATCCTGGAGCACGTTGCACAGGATTGTGTCCAGCTGGTTCTTGAATATCTCCAGTGAGAGAGACTCCACCCTCTCTCTGGGCGACCTGTTCTAGTGCTCGGTCACCCACTGTAAAGAAGTTGTTCTTCATATTCAGGTGGAACTTCCTGTGCATCAGTTTCTCCCAGTGCCTCTTGTCCTACTGCTTGGCACCATGGACAAGAGCCTGGCTCCATCCTCTTGGCACCCTCACTTCAGATACTGACAGACATTGATGAGGTCCCCTCTCAGTCATCTCTTCTCGAGGCTGAACAGGACCAGCTCCCTCAGCCTTTCCTTGTAAGAGAGATGCTCCAGTCCCTTAATCAGCTTCCTAGCCCTCCACTGGACTCGCTCCATGTTTGTCTTGTACCAAGGAGCCCAGAACTGGACACAGCATTCCAGGCCTTACTAGGGCTGAGTGGTGGGTCAGGATCACCTCCCTCGACCTGCTGGCAGTGTTCTTCCTGATGCACTCCAGGACACCATTGGCCTTCTTGGAGACAGGCACTGCTGGCTCGTGGACAGCTTGTTGTCCACCAGGGCCCCCAGGTCCTTCTCAGCAGAGCTGCTTTCCAGCAGGTCGGTCCCCAGCCTGTTCTGGTGTCTGGAGTTGTTCCTCCCCTGGTGCAGGACTATAAGGATGATATGAGAGACAATGTCAAAAGTCTTGAGGTCAAGGTAGACAATATCCACTGCTCTCCCCTCATCCTTACAGGTAGTTTTCATTGTAGAAGGCAATCAGATTGGTCAAGCTTCATGATGGTCGAGGGGCCACTTCACTTTGTCCATGCAAAACTAAAGCCTAATGTAATTTCCCCTGATGTTTTTTCTTGGTCTGTTTAGGATCTGCTTTACTTGTAGGTGCAGTGCAGTCTCTTTCCAAGTTCTTGAAGTTTTTTTTGACTCTAGCTATGTTCACAAGAACTAAACTGGAAACAGTTAACTTTACGTTCCATGAATATAAAGGAGCCAACCCGGATTTCCATGTTCTTGCCCAGCAGTGCTGAGCTACAGAAGCAATCTGTGAAACAAGCTTTAAAACCATGCTTGGAAAAAGAGAACTGCCAAAATCTGGTGCTAATGCTTCAAAATAAACAATTTTTGCAACCCTTCATAAACTTCTTGCATTTTTTGGAAATACTGTTCATAAAGTATATATGACATAGCTGAAAAATAGGCGAGTCTGAAATCATCTTACTGTATTTGCTCACTTTCCCCTTGCACATAGAACTTGTATTGAAGTGGGACCTGGTAAGTTTGATATCCTTATAATGACTGTCTTGGGTTTCAGAGTAGTCAGACTCCTACCAGGGCTTTGATTGTAGTCTAAATAGTATTTAAGAACAAATTTAAAACAGGAAAACATTTTCATTTGTAAAATGTAAAAATAGGCTCAGTTTGTGTTGCATTAAATGCATCTCAAAAATAAAGCATCGTAATTTCTAACTGATTGAGGCTCAGTACTGTGGGACTCTCTTACTTGCTAAGGCCCTATACTTACTGAGGATTCTCACATCTTTTATTAAACTTAAATACGTGGGTTTATATTTTAAGTAGATATACTTCTTCATTGGACATGAAGTTCAGCCGTGACTTGGCTTTTAAACAAGCGACATAATTATGCAAAACTATCTAAATATAAAGTCTTTTATTTTACTGTATACTAGGCAGTAAGAGAATAAAACTTTGCTTTGAGATGAAAAAAATATTTTCTTATGCTGACACTCTTTTCCAGATTATTTGTATCTTGTAGGGTAGGAAAGATACCCTTTTTTATTGGAAACCTCACGACTGAGACCTTAAATCATTTTACTTTATTAGATCGTTCTGCATTTGGAAATTAAATGATGCTGCTTAAAAAAAGAAATTACTCCAAGACAATTCTGTCTCTTGCTTGTCTGACATCAGGGGAAGGGAGGAAAAAAAAATCAGAGAGCTTCTCCTGGATGAAAGGAGTTACTTGAAAGTGAAATGTGCAAATCCATCAGTGATATTTTAATAATGCTGGGTCATGTTGAGTTCTGAATAATTTAATCATTTGGTGTATGTTTGCACTTCTGTATGAGACTTTGTTGGAAAATACCTTTTTAATGACTGACTTGAATCCTGAACTATTTTTTTAATAACCTCAATGTTCATGTGATAGTTTTATAAATCTGAGTGTATAGTAAATTTATACTTATTAAATTCTTCATAAATATAGCACAGTTCTCCCTCATGCAGTATAGCTATCATAGGAACTGAAGGATGCTGCTGGTCTAACAATACCAGAAAAATTAGGTTTTTATTTGGTTTAGGCAACATATGTAACCATTTACCAAGTGAGAATGACATTTTATTTTATTTTATTTGAAAGTTGTACCTTTTGAATGACTTCTAGGTAGAAACATTTTTGCTGTGTTTGTGTAGTACTTGCTCTGAGGTTCTGGTTAACTCTCTTTACTCATGACCTTCATCCCCGTTTAAGCCTGAAAAGAATTTTTGGTTTTTTCCTTCATCAAGCCACTTGACTAAAAGCTTGAATTTTTCCCTCCTGCCTTAAATGACTGCCTGTAATGAACAGTAGAAGCATTACTCTTGCTTTCCATATATTGAGTTCTAGAGGGTTTAAAATACTGTGGACATTAGAAAAATTGTCAGGTTTTCTTAATAATATATCCGTGATCGCTAATAGAAAATAAATCCATGCTTCACAAGAGCTTCCCTTTAGATAAAGGTAATTGTTTTAATAATGGAGTATTGAGAGTATTATAATAAAACCAGGAAATATTTTAGACAGCATTTATCGACGTGGATATTCACCAATACTGAAGAAAACATCAGTGTTGAGTAACCAGTTTCCCCTTTTAAAATATTTATGTCATAAGAAACCTGTGGTAAAAGTACATGATTCTTTGCATGGCATTATTTTCTTAAGCCACTTATTTTTTATTTGCTTAACATTAGCACATTGCTCATCGTGTTCTTTTGTAGCCTGCCTGAAAGGTACACTCCCACTGTACTTAAGAAAAAATTATTTCTTTACAGATACATAAAGTAAATATTAGTTTACAAATACGGAAGAGTTCCAGCACCGACTCACTGGATTCTGAAGCAGGTGTAAAGTTTTGCTGTGCTGTTATAGAATTAGAACTTCGGGGATGCTCTGAGGCATGCGTGTTCTGTACCCACAAACTAAGTCTGGCGTTCCAAAACATCCGAGATAGTTCCTAATATGCCAGGAGTAACACTGGTGGTATTCTCTGCAGGTGCTCGTGGGGACTTGCAGAGCTCTGAGGATGTGAGGCTGCCCCCGCTCGTGACCTCATAATTTCCAGAAGCAGGTGGAGGTGGCAATTATAGCTATGGCCACTATCTTGAACCTTCTGTAGTAGGTGATGAATTGTAAATGGCTAGACCCGGTGCACAACAATAAACTCAAATAAATCTTCAATGTGTAATAATGACAAGACTGAAAGACTGGCAGTTATAACAAGGCTGCTGTTGTCACCCACTTTACTGTAGCCTTGATATCCATCATTATCAGCTGGAGCTAGCTCAAGAGTCGGACAAGAAGGTCTGAAGAAGGATGAGTTGTTTGCGCTGAAGCGTCCAGTAGGTCCCATCTGGCAGAGAGTAAATGGGATTTTTTTGCCTGTTCACTGGGCCAGAGCTGTCCATCATTTTGGGCAGATATCTGATCACTTCATGCTGTGGGACAATATGGCTTTGTGCTGTTTGGTACAGCAATGGCAATTAAAATAACTAAATTTTTCATTTATTTCAGGCTTTTGTTTTACATTAGCCGAAGGTGATCCTAAGAAGGGGTCTTTACATTAGCAGAGCTTTTTATTTCTTTGATTCAGGAAGTCAAGTAAGACCAGTCAATGCCAAGTTACTGAAAACTTTAAGGTGGTAACGGAAAAAGATTTAGAAATGCGTGCACAATGGACTTTTTTGTCTGTGTTTTCCCAGTCACATGCTTTAGAGTACCTGAAAATACCAAACTAGAACGCAGAAACTGGCGGAAATGCAAAATCATCTTAAATGCTTGTACAGAAGTAGCAGGGTTGCTTAGCCCCTGGCAAGTTTCTTGTAATTACTATAAATCCTAATTGTCTTAATGCATCTTAACTTGATACTTTTCTCTGCTAAGTACAACTCTGCTGGGTTTACATCACATGTGTAGCTTTCAAATGAATTTATCAGACAAGCATGAAGGATTATTCCCAAAAATGTTGTACACAAGAAATAAAATGTGAAAACTGAATACCGCTTAGTTTAACATGGCAGCTTATCTAATATTCGTTTGATCTTTAGACTTTTCAATCAGATCATAGGATTAATCAACATAGCATGTTAATCAGCGAATCCCAGATTGATTCACCCTGCCTTAGAGGTATAACACGTCTTCAACAGAAGACAATTGAGTTTATTGAATATTAATTTATGAAGTCAATATAATTGCACTTTGTAAATTTGTTTTGTACTTTTGTTTTAAGATACTTAGTTGCAAGAAAAAAAACCCATCAGATGTCATAATTTTAAAATGAAGGTGATTTTACTAGAGGTTAGAATTTTATAGTATCTAGATTGCAAGCTGCTTAACAGCAGTTTGTTCTGTAAAGCTGTCTTATTTTGCATTCAGGGTAGTTCTTACAAAGCTTAATCCTGGCTTTAAAAGATTCAGAGTTGTGAAGTGATGCATTATAGATATGTAGAGTCAGGTGTTCTTTTAATTTTAAAAGTATTAAGTGTGATGGGAAAGTGTTATTCAAGCTTGTATGTTTTTTGTTTATATTTCAGAAGTGTTACATTTTATACATCCTCGGCTGCGTGACAGTGGTTATTTTACAAACATTTTAATGTCTGTGATGATTAAAAGTCTATAATGCAGGTTCAGTAACTGATGTCCAGGCCAACTGACATACCATCATTCATTTTTTCTTTATTTCATAATAAATCTTGAAGCCTGAAGGCATTAGACCCATGCAGATTTCTCTGCATTTTAGTGTCTTGACAGAATAACAACTTCCAAATTTGAAGTAGTGGCATATTGTATTCCATCTCTATAGACTTAGCTCAAAACAGCGGTAGCCACATGAAAATATATGTCAAGAACACTGTTTTCTCATATTGGAATTTAGGCAATTTGTTTTCAGTCAGAGAGCTGTTTCTAACCTATTTTTGGAGCCCCTCTGTGGCCTGACCATACGTTCTAACATAATTTATGGTGGCACTGTAACATATGGACTTTTCATCATTGTCCAGCTGAAATCCTCTGTTGGACATGGATGCAACCCCATACACAGGCTCCCAAGGCAGGTGTTTTAGAGTACTATTTAGTTTTGTGCAAGCTGAATTCATCAGTGTGTCTAGCATGGTGTCAGGGTTGTTTTGTGCTTTTTCTTTTTAACAGTAGTAAGAATATTTCTTGTGTGTATTTTATCTACAAATTGTCAATTAAATTTGGAATTTTTAGTAAATAAGCTAATTCCTGATGAGCATAAGTGTCGTGAGACCCCAAAACTTCAGGTTCTCTTTGGGCAGGGCAATACAGAAATGGAAAGCAGAGACAGTCCTAGACCCAGGGAGCTTTGCAGTTTTAAATACCCAAAACAGTAGAAGCAGGAAGCACAAATATTAACTCCAAATACTGATACCTTGTGACTGAAACAAGATTGTGTTTGTAATAGGGGTGGGTTTTTTCTATTGCTTTTTGGATGGGAGATCATAAATTAAAGGAGGAAAGACAGTAAGGGACTAGTGTGGGAAAAACAAAGGAAGGAGAGTAAAAGAGAATGGCAAGAATTTGGAGATATGTCACAGAATAAAAATTAATTGAAAGACAGACGGGAAGTTGTTAAGTGCTTTTGTTTTTCTTTCCTGTAGGAACTGATACGGCTGATATTAAGACTTAACAGTATCTGAGAGCTGTGAAGTGATATAAATACTAATAGTAAAGTAATACTTATTATTGTTGTCTAATAGTCACCTTTTAAAAATTGCTAAAAATATCTTTCTCTGTATACCTGTGCTTCTCAAAGTCTGTCCAACCAAACAGAAGAACTGAGATTAAAAATAACTTATATTTGCAGAAGGGTAATTCTCTTAATTCCCTATTTTTTTTTCCTTAGTGTCTTCTTTGTTTTCCGTATCTAATAAATCTTAATTGTGCTAATTAGAAGATGAAGTATGAGGGGTTTTTATCAACAATGTGTCTCAAAAAGATGAGTTTATTTTTCTTTTGACTGATGACAGACTCATTTACCAAGAGGATATCAAGCCAAAGATGTCAACACCTACAAGCTTCATTTCAGTAAATACTTTGCTGGCTTCTACTTGCTACAGAAAAATAGATATAATTTTTTAAAAAAAATAATTTGTCCTGTTCTCTAGTGTCATATTCAGTGCATGTGTTGATCATTGGGCATTTCAATGCCAGGTCAAAAAGAAATCACACGCAGAAATGCACAGAATTAGCAAATGTACAGGTATGACTGAAACCCAGTTTTTATACTGAGCTTAGACATTTGAGTCAGGATTGTAGGCAAGTTCTTTCTCCTGCCGTTGATGTGTCACCAAGCAGAATGGGAAGTAGGACCTGTGGGCAAGAACCAAAGCAAGTGAGGATGGAAACTGTTGCTTTCACTCTTAGATTTCCCTTCTCAAAGTACTTCAGGGGTTATTTCCAATCACTCTCTGTTATAATGTGCAAATCTGCACATAGGACTCTTTGTACATTTATATGCATAAATTTGTACTGAATTTATCCTTTGGTAAAAGAAATAGGTTTTTATAAATATTGCAGTTTTGCACACTAATTCAAGAATTGGAAAGGGTCTGTGTAGCTGCAGAAGATCTGGCTTACGATCATGGAGGTGTGAAAATTTGTGATAGGAAGAGATTCCCAAGTTCTTTTCCAACTAAACTTTAAGCGCGCTTCATATCAAATTTGAGAAATAAAAGTGGTCTGGATTAATGCCTTTAAAGAGGTTGCAAGCTTTCCTATAGCTAGTGTTCTGATAACCCTGCACTTTTTTGTTATCTGGCTAGGCTTTTTTTTAAAAAAAAAATGAAACAAAAAGCCCCAAAAGCCTACAAACAGAAAAAGCACCTCTAAAATACTGTAATTAATTTGTCATCAGAGCACTGAACTGTAGTACTGTTTATTAATTGAATCAGTGAGCGTATTTAGTTTGTGGTGAAGTTGTCTTGTTAACACGGTGGAGTTGAGATACTGCAGTGATGGATTTAAAAACCTGTGTGTAAAGTGTCAGTATTCTCAGAATCAGCCCAATGCTGGTGGTTATAGTAATGTGTTCATCACCTGTTGTACTAGAATGATGTTTTTTCTTCTTTCTACATCTGCAGTTACTTGGCTTTTTACGCAGCAGGTCTTTTATTGTGTAAAGAATTAGTACAAGAAAACCTTATGAATTCATGATTTTGTTCATAGAAACCTATTGTGTAACAAACGTTGCAGTGGAAGCAGAAGTCTTTTTAGTCTGTTGGTGGTGGTACAAGATACACACTTAAACACTTAAATACTGTCAAGCTTGTAGCAATTACTTCATTTGGCCCAATTTGTACAGATGTATTGCAGCTCAACTTAGTATTTCTTTAATATGGTAGAGCAATATCTTTACACTGGGAACTGACTAGAAAATCTAAGCTAGTTTTATTATAAAGCTCAGACTCCTTACTCGGATATCATTGCTGATATTTTTAATTTCATAACTACTCTGCCATTTCTACTATTTACATTTGCAGACAGTTTATTCTAGAGAAAAAGCATTCCATCATTTAAATCTGTGATACTGATTATTTGGATGTAATCCACAAGATAAATTCTGAAAGACTCTGGAATCTCTTAAAATGGTCGTTCATCATTTCGAGGAAAATTTTTAGAAAGCCTGTGTAATTACAGGATAATTGTATAATTGCACTTCTTAATTATTATATTTCTTACTTAACAAGTTATATATATTTGCACTAATTATGCTACCAAAATGTTTAATTACTAAATTATAGTTGCATGTGGGGGAGACTCTGATCTGCCAGCTGAAAACAAGTTTGTAGCTTGTATTCTGCAAGCACAGTTTTGTTTAAAATAAATACATCCTACAAAAATAAAAAGATTGTATACTATTGTGGTGGTCTCAGGTCGAACAGAAATAACAAAATGGTTGTCTGAGAGAAATATTCCTGATGGTATAGGTGAAGACAGAATAGGGATATACCAGCAGATGGAATAGTAGAAAGAATTTAGTATGCAGAATTGGTGTTTAATTATTGTAACAAAGAACAAACAAAACCAGTTTTCACAACAAGGCATTGTCCAGAGCTGTGTGTCTATACTCACATCACACAGTCCTTCACTCTCACCTCTAGTACTTCAGTATCCCATCTGGACTGTCATTATTTTATTTTATTTTTTTAATATATGTGGCACTCGCTTATTTAATCACTGTGGAGAATGCTCCCAGCCTTTGTCATATCAGTCAATAGTGAGTGTCAGCTTTGACTTAGCTTTCTTTCTAAATCGTGTTATTTGGCTGTCTTGCTAAAGAAACAACCTTTCTTTTTCTGTCTTTCTACACAATTTTAATCTTTTGCTCAGGCTCCCATCTTTCTGTATTTTCTGTTACAGTTTCTTGTCTAGCCTTGACAAAATCATTTTTGCCTGTTTATATCCATTTACAATGTGGTGACAAAGATGGTTTTCTTAGCTGAATGTCTTTCCAGTATTATCCTTCCACTGCCTTCCCTTTCCCAATTTTTTTTTTTCCAAATTTAAGGTGCTTTTCTTTTTCATAAGATCCTTTCAGGTTTGTTTATTGCAGGCAACACTCCAGTATGGAAAGGTTTCTGAGTTTAAAATGCAGTTTAAGATTCATACCTTGCTTTTAGGGCTTTTATATGGGGTTTGTTTCTTTTGTTGTTCTCTTGGCAGTTGTGCTGTGTAGCTCAATGTACAAGGTACTAAGACTATAATTTCATTTTCTTGTATTTTTTCTATCAGTTACCCCTAATAATGAATGTAGTCAAACTGACACCTTAGAGCAAAAGCAAAACCAGTTCCTCCAGTATGATGATATATCAGTCATACTTCCTTGTATTGTCACTTTACCTTCAGTTTCAAAATAAAACAGTCAGTTCTTGGGTGGTTTTTTTGTAAAGCCGAAAAACCTCCATTGTTGCAGTTTCCCTCTGCATTTTGCCACATGGTCCCGATCTTATCCTAGAAAAGTTGTTTTTCACATATCTAAATCTACGTTCTTGCAGTCCTGAATTTATTCCATTAATAGAGATTAAAATTTACATGGTGTCTCACTGTCTTTGAAGCCCTGTATGTGATTCTTTCCCTCTGTTTTCTTCACACTGAGCCACCAATATGGTGCATTATGGTGTGTGAGGAAGTTGTGATACGAGGAACCAAAGTCTTTTCACCACCCTTCAGTCAGTGCGTTCCCAGAGCACAGAACGGGTCAGGTTGGAGAGGACCACAGAGGCCCATCTGGTCCAACCTCCCTGTTCAAGGAGGGTCATCCTAGAATGATGTCCTCTTCATGAATTTATCAGTTGTTCCGTAGCACACAGCTTCCACTGCTTTTTATGAGAAACAGTGGTGAAAGGCTGGAGAAAGCCCTCATGGGGGTAGTTTTACAAATGTCAGTCCATACCCTTGAACAGAGTTTTGATAAACTGGTATTTTCCCAGGAGGGGAGATGGGAGTTCAACAAAATAATTCAGAGTCTCCAAAACCCAGCAGCCCCTTTTAAAAGGACAGCTTTAGAGCTGGGAAAGCTTGATTTGTCTGCACTTGCCACAGTTAGATTGCCTGTGTGCTAGTTGCTGTGACTTACTGGGGTTTTTTTCCCAGCTTTGCATTCGTAGCTTTTTGCTGTTCAGTATCTTAATCAGATTCTTTGTGGAGTGCTGCTAGGAATATGTCTATTGGAAAAAGATTCCTCATCTGTAATTATTTCTGAAGATGATCAGCTGTGATTTTAATCCATTATATATACTATGTGGTGTATTGATTTTAGACTAATGATAACTTTTAATAGACCTGTCATGGAGTATCAAGTCAGATTCTTTAGAGAATTCTTTAGGCTTAGCTGTACTTCATAACCTCTATATGATGCAGCAAGTGTAGTCACCTTAAAACAGTTGCGTTATCTCGGTTGATGAGACTTAAGGCATCCTTCCAAGCATGTCAAGAGGATCACTGTCACTGCTCTGTTTGTTACCTGAGAGATGCTGTCTCGCACCAAAACCAAACAATGAGCCTCACCTTTTTTTACCACAAACACCATTCGGTATCAGTAATGCTGTGTCTGATGGTGTGTTTCCTTAATTTGCTTAATTAACACCTAAGAGAATTTGGAGTTGGATAAAGAAGAGTTGGGTTTTTTTCCCAGAGAGATGTGTATATGTTCTGTGAGAATAGGAGACTTTTGGGTAGGGGAAGTAAACAAATGATCAGCTTTATTTATCTCTCAGCTTCACCGAATGGGTGTAGACAAGTGATATGTCCTGATAGTGAGATCCGTGGTCACAGTTTCCATGGATGAATTCTTGGTCCTTCCTGTACAGTCATTGCTGACAGCTGCTTAGTCTTAGTTTCTCTGAAAAAGTATTGTTCCTTCAGTTCCTAAACCAGAGTCTATTTTCAGTCTACTACGTAGTTGTATGTTTATGGAAGGTGTCCTCTGACACCAATTCTTAAATGTCTCAGTTTGTGAATACTGTAAAGGAAGATGTTTTCAAAGCTTTTAGTGGTTAGGTAGTTTTCTGATTATTAGCAAGAAAACTTGAAGGGAGTTGAAAAAAAAAAATTACCTTTTTGTTCTTAAGTATTTCCTCTTACGACTGCTGACATTTTAGTCTGTTTCTGTGATTGCATATTCCAGTTTTCAACTGAAATATTTTTTTGTCTAATAATAATCTTTTGTTCATAAGAAATATGACATACTTTACATCTAAATACATACTTTCAGAAAAAGGAATCTTCCTTTTTAGAGAAGAGATACGAAGACATATACACACTTTGTGCACATTTTAATTTCTTTTTTTTTTCACAGTTAACTGAGGTAACATCCTAGTATGTGAAACAATAAAAATCTCAATATATGAGATTGTTGTTAAATTCACAAGTTTTTATCAAGGCCATATTTTGTGGAGGATACAAATCTGAAATAGAATGTTAGAAAAACATTGGGAGACTCTTCAGCTACATCGTGCTTTAATTTATAATGTATAATCTATACATACTGTATAAACTATATAAAGAATCAAGCAATCATGTCTTTCAGTGTTATCTATTGCCATCATTCCCCATGCATTGAGGCTCTCACTATAGCTATTACTATAAAACGTTCCCTAAGTACATAAAGGCTCTAATCGTTAAGATTTTTATTACCAGCCACACATACAGAGCTGCAAATTGCCTTGTTTCAGATTTATTATGTATTACTCTAGAAATTCTATAAAGATCAAAAGAACTGATTACAATGTTGACCTTTGCATTAACTCATCTGAATTTAAATTCAAGTGTTTGATTTGGGAAAATAAGTCCATTTATCATAGGTCTGCTACTGAGGGGATTGTGCAGCCCTGATTGGGAGTGCTGAGACCAAATTTATTTATTGAGCATGGGCTTGAAAATTGTTTGTAGGACAAGAGGAACAGAAGTTTGACCTGCCATTGTGTTGCACCCAGGGAACAATGTGGCAGCTGCCCTTTTCAAATATGTAGCAGTTTGGTTTTGCTGAAGAGCAAACAGATATTTATAGTTTAAATACATTTAACTACTTCAAAAAAGGAAGTCAATAAGCCTTTTCTCCTCACTAAATAATTAACTGTTAAATACAAATATTACAGTCTAGCCATGTGGAAGAAGATGTGGCATTCTGGATCTTGGCATTTCCTTTTTCAAGTCCATTTGAAGTTTGCTGTCCTGGAAATATAAATATTTATGAGTGTACATTTTAGAATTGACTCCTCAGCTAGTAGAAGGATGGTAGCTTTATCAATTAATTAATTGTAGCTCATTTAATGTGCATATCTATATCAGCTGAAGGCCAGTCCCTTCAGAAAAGTAAATAAGTGAAAGAAATTGGAACTAACAGAGCTGGAAATGCCGTATCCACACAGAGTCTCTGTAGCAGTGTTCGCTTTCTAGTGAAATGCTAAGAGTGGAGGTTTTGTCAAATAACTGCAACTTACACTTTAAAATATTGGAGTTGGCAGTTTCGTGGGCTAAATCCGAGGTATTAGTGTGTGAGAACGGAATTTACTGCTTAAAGATATCTCCGCTCTGGTTTGGAATAAACTTGTTATATTTAATATAAACTTTAAGTAATTAAATTCTGGTAAAATGCAAGTCCTTATTTGTTCATCAGGTATCGACAGCAGGTCTACAAACAGGGTGCCACGATGCACAAGGCTGTTTGTAAAACAGGACATTTGTTGTTTGCATCCTTGCATTTTTACTCTAAAGCTGGTAAATGCACCGATTTAAACGCCACATTGACAATGCCAGTACGTTTATTACTGTCTTACTTGATTTTTTATTTTTTTTAGTTTAATCTTAAGGAAAATCTGTATTATAATCAATTATTTAATCAGGAAATGCCTTGCTTGAAACTTTGGTATGTTGGGAATGTGTTGATGTCCCACCTCTCTCCTCAAACGATTCAGTTAAAAGAAGAGACAAGTGGAGATGAAATACCATTTCTGGTATGAAAAGAGGTTTGTCTTGACATATGAATTGCAACACTTTGGCCTAAAGTCACTCCAGACAGCCATCAGGAAGGGTAGATTTGAGAAAATAATACAGATCTGTTTAAGATGCCTAACAAAGTCTGCTTTAGGAAATTCCTGTTCAATGGAGGCATTTTTATTTATGGATCTGAGTCATATGACTGAGAAATTAAATACTCATAGTGGAATTGCATTTTTTTGTCTATTAGGAGCAATCCAGCTTTTAAGATACGTGTATCATACATTAAATAAAAGTGACAATGCTGCTTAGGCTTTCCTAGGGCTTTCCATTTTCAAGTACTTTAAAGATTACCCACCCTATTATTCTGTTACTGTGTGGCATCTTTAAAACTTCATGTTTTGAACTTCAGGTTCACTTCTAAGAGCCAAATTTGAGTGATGATTCAATAATAGATGAGGACTGCTTTAATGTATGCAAAGGCTTGTAAGTACATCCTGTCCTAACCAGCCTCAAGTTTTATGGGTTCTGAAGTCAGCAAACTTTAAAAACAATTGTGAGGGGTATTGTCTCATCTCCGGTATTTATTCTCTTTTAGACACCTAATGAAAACCTAAGTGCTCTATTAAAATAAATGGCTGCAGCTTTGGGGAAATTAGTGGGGTTTTTGTTTGGGATTTGCTGGGTCTTTTTAGTCTACTGCACTGCTTGTTATCGGCACCATTGTCTCTAAGTTTGTGTTTTTGTTATGTGAGGAAGTGTATTCCAGAGTTGAAAGGAAAGAGCTCCATTGTATTAGGGGTAAGATTTCATTCTGCTCATAAGTTGGTAAACATTTATTTAATGAGGATTTCTGGGGAACTGTGCAAACTTGAACTTTCAGGAACTTCTTTTCCAGAATTGTTAAACTGGGAGGCGACGGGAAACTAACACTCATCCCAAGTGTCCAGTTTCTTTACTGAGGTCCCATATTTGTAATGTTTTACTTCATTTCATCAGTAGGAATTTTGTAACTCTGCCATAGATCTCTGACAGTATTTTACCTAGTTTAAAAATATAAATATCTTTTAATAGAAACCAAAGCCTTTGGAAAGGATGCAAAAAAGGGTGTTTACTTCTGTGTTGATCAGAATCCTAAAGCACTTATGGGAGAAAATATTATTCATGCAGAGAAGACTATTCTTTTGGCATGAAGGCATTGATTGGTTGACTCTGTCGGGTGGAAGGTGAGCAGACGCTGAAATGTTTGGGTTTTAAAAGTGGCTCCCTTATTTAAACTGCAGTAATTTCCAAGCATAATTGGAAAAACTATGTTACCACAGATATACCTTCAAAGCCAAAACAGAATCCCTTGGTCCTCCTGACCCTTGCTCCCAACCCTTGGTCTTTTAAATTGTAAAATGTTAAGCCTGTTTGCATGATGAAGAAAACATACTCCAGTTGCCTGAGGATGTTCTGGAAGGATGTCATGTCTCCGTCTTCATATATCAAGGACTTTTTTCCCTGCTATTCTCTGTTTCTATGTTTACCATTTTTGACTTCAAACACTAAATCTTGAAGATAGAATTCTTCCTAAATATTTTTTAAATGGCAGAAATAGCACAAATATTCATGTTTAACAAACCACAATATTACATGATTCTTGAATCAGTCCAGAGCACTGCATTGTGTTGTTTATTTATTTTGCCTTTCAGTAGATATGTTTTTTACATGGTAAACTATGGTCTTACCTAGAGCTGAATGGAGCCTATTCAAAGAATTTCAGGGTCGTGGAAAAATCCTGCAATAGAAAAGAGGAGTTTTTCATCACAGTAAAATGGTGCTATAATGGTGGATCATACAAAATTCTAGGAAATAACTTCAGAGATTTTAAAATAAGATACAAATGGAAAATATACTCTTGCTAATTTAGCCACAAAATATCTCTTGAGTAGTTTTATATGAAAGCTTCTGTAGCTGATAGGCTTTCACTTTGAATCAATGAAAATAATAGTATATTCCCTACATCTTATGGTAGAAGTAAGTAGGTATTTGGTTAGAGCAGAAGCTTCCAGAGGTGATCTCAGATCTGCAAGTAAAAGCAGGAAATAATTCTGAATTCCTGTAGTAGACTGAAGTCAAATACATTTCTGAAAAGGTTTCATGGGAATAGCAATTTACCCTGTACCAGAGATAAACTATTTAGATGTGTAAGGAGATGAGGCAAATATTTTTAATGATGTCTTTAAAAAGAAAACAGAGAATTTCTTTGTGTGTCTAGTTAGATGAATATGAAATTTTGAGGGTTCAGGACACTTCATCATGTCTGAAACTCTTTGAGTTGATGTTATGGATGATAAGCTAGGCAAAGGATGTGTGCCTGCATCCCTCAATTTCAGAGTTGGAAAGATTTTTTTTTATTTTTTTTTTCCCCTAAAGATGATTGTGTGTGAATGTTGCTTTTCCAGGAAGGTGCCTTGAACCATGTAACTAATGCCACATTTTCCCCCACCCCACGGAACAGGCACTCCCTCAGTATGTACCATCTTTTGACAGGCAGATGACCTCTAATTTAGCAGTAAGATTTTTCATTCCTTATGAATATGAACGGCTTTGATAACTTTACAAAATGTTCTGTAAGTTTTCTTTTTTCCATTCAGTATTTTCCTCAGTACATGGCAATATGCCGGAAGAACTTGAAAATGTTCCCAAATATTTCATGGCACTCACGGCACCTTTTCAGTGATGATCTATTCCTTGCCAACAGCATTCTGCTTAATTAATATATCACTGTGTTTTTATTCTTTTTAAAATAGTTTATAAAATGTCAAAGTTTATTTTGTTTTGTGCTACTTAAATATTTCTGGGTCATAATGCCAAATTCAAATG
Source organism: Mohoua ochrocephala (assembly GCA_013398855.1). Classification (NCBI taxonomy): domain Eukaryota; kingdom Metazoa; phylum Chordata; class Aves; order Passeriformes; family Acanthizidae; genus Mohoua; species Mohoua ochrocephala. Next base: position 68,366 of record VZTA01027660.1, read on the forward strand.
ACTGTTTCCCTAAATTTTTCTTCTTGGCAACCTACACAATTTAATGCTATCGAGCATATGATACATACTACAGAGTTTTCTGCCCATATATACAATTTATTGAATGCTGCCATCAAATGTAATTTCGTAAGAGATTCAGCTGAAGTTGTGGCTAAGCCTGGGGGTTTTTTTCCCATGAATTGAGCTGTTTATAAATTCTTCTTAAACTTAAGACTTCCTCTAACTCTTCATAAATGTTACAGTTTCCAGTTAACTTTGTGGAATGCAGTATTTATGCTGTTGGTGTCCAGTTAATAAGTGAATAGATGAGCTTTATCTTGACCAGCAATTTTGATTTTTCTGTGAGAAATCCGAGCATCTTATCAACGATTTGGAGCCTGCCATGTTTTCTAGTGTTAAGCCTGCCTGCACACTAAACCAGGCTTAATAAAGTGCCAAGTTACCTCAATTCAGCCTCTATTCTGCTGTTGAAACTTTTAGGTGTTTGGTAGGAAGTGGAATAGTCTATCAGCATAGTATTGCTTCAGTAGCTAAATTAAAGGTGCTGATCCTGAAAGTTGCATTTAGTAAGCAAACATCACAGATATGCTTTGGCAGCAAATGAAATGGAAACCTAGCAACTCACTTTAAAAATTTTGTGCCACAACCAACTTGAATGGCAAGCAGTGGGTTCAGCAAGGCTTTGTGTGGTGGTATTTACTCAGCCATCTTGGGAATGGTGGAGAACATGAATCTTTTTATATTGACCTGATGTCTTTGAACCTTGAACAAAACAGAGACATACAAAGAATTCCTCAAGCACCATTTATAAAGAGATAGTTGTTGTTATCTTTGAACAGTCTATTAGTTCTTTGTCCTTCTGAAGATTTCTGTGAAGGTGTGCTTTTCCAAATACTCTCATTTTTTATAGGAATATTTGCACATGAATTTCATTCTGGCTAATTTTCCTATTCCTTCCCTCCCAAACTAAAATCAAGTATGTATTCTGGCATCCCATAGGAGAATGCTTGTTTTTTGCACTGGTAGTAAAAATACTTCCCTTGACTGAAAGTGAGGTTTGCATCATGGAGATCATCAGATTATACCATGAATAGTATATGAAAGCTTCTGGACATGTATAAATTTTAAGCACAAGGACTGTCACTCATAAATAGCTGAACACAATGTACTTCCATCTCACTGTCTTGGATGTTGTTTTGGTGAGTCATGTCATAGTGTTGTACAAGTTGTAAGTTTTAAGGACAATTTGTCTTTATTGGGGACTAAGTTATCTCTAGGTGTTTCTGTAGTAACATGCCCACAGAAACATAAAATGTTGGGGTTTCGATCAAGATCTTCTCTGTGGCAAAGATCCTCTCTTTGCCTTCTTCTGATTTTTTCATCCCTTAATAACAGGGAAAATAATCTTCTAACTCCTCAAGAGCAGCTTAGGTTTTCCTTGGAGTTCTGCTAGGAGTTGCTGATAACCACAGGCCAGAATTCTATGATGTATGATGTCTGCTCTGAGGTGGATGGAAAGTTCGTCTTCTCTGAGACCTGGCAAAACGTGCTTTACAGCTTTGTGTCTGAAAAACGGTGCTGTTCTCTGTGCCCTGCAACACATTAAACGCTTGCACCAGAGAGCAAAATGTCTTTACTTGATTTTCTGTATGATCAGGACCCAACAAACCAGGTACTCCTTTTGTTCTTGTTTCTACAGTGATGCTTTGTAAGTAGAATATATGGTTTTGGTAGGAAAACATTTCCTGTACATGGTTTTATCAGGAATTTCAGAAGCCTTAGGCAACTAATGTGTTGCAGAGTGACCAAAACCCATTTTCATGGATCTGGCCAGAAAAGTAAAATTAATGCTACCAGAGTCATCGGGGAGAGTGAATTGTCCTTCTCCCATGTCATTTCCAGGAACAGAAGAGCCTGTAAATGAGAACAGTGCCCCTATTTCTGTCCTGCAACAGAGGCAGCCACTGTCCTCACTCACTCAGACACACATCTAGGGAGTACTTAAACTCTGTTTTCTGTACATTGTTTTAAGTTTTCTAAGAGCATAAGCTTTTCACATACTGAAAACAACTTTCTACAGAAACAGGGTAAAATTCCACTTACTTAATAGCACAAAACCAGCAATGCTATTTCATCTTGCTGGAGGAGGGGATAGCAGATAGAAGCAGCATTCTGCTCCTGGAACACAGGCTTCCCGTCCTTTGTGACTTAATGTTTTGGGATAGTTATCATTGTAATGCATTACAAGTTGAAATCACCATAAGGAACTCTAGGCTCTCTTAAGATCATACTGTGATGTTTTACATCATACAGGGCTTGATATCACACAAAGAGAACTTTGGAGCACTCTTACTGATAAGGAGGGATTTAAGAGTAAGATAATGCGGTTTAGTCTTCAAATCAAAGTTGATTATGACTTTGCACAATCCATTCATGAGCTTAGCAATCAGAAGGATACATCTTTGGGATCTGCATTATGTTAGAAATTAAGAAATGCAATTCAACCTTATTCAAGTGTTGATATCCTAGTGTGGCACTGATGTTAAACCTAAAAAGCTTGAGAGTTTCTTTTAAAATGTATGAGTGGAATTCCCACTTTTGATTTTTTTTTTTCCTATTAGAACCTCCTTGTTTCCATTTCTTCTATAGTAGAAGTTATGAATTATTTATATTTGAAGACAAGGTGGTGGAAAAGCTAGAGAATGTCTTGCTAAGAAAAATTATATTTATTGTAACATGTTTTAAAATGCATTTTATTTCTATGTTGTTTTGCTTGGGGAGAAAAGTTGAAAATATATCTTAAGCCTGAATTTAGCTCGACCTTAAAAATGCCCAATGAAAAGTTGATTTCTGAGCTTCTGCATGCTTCTCCTGTTCATCTCTACTGGCATTTACAATCTGAAACAATGGTTACAGTTGTGTATTAGAAGTTCAGATGGCAGAAAAAGTGGCAAATACAGAAGGATTTCTAAAATCTGTTAGTCGTGTAAGCTTATACTGTGAAACATTTATGTGCAGACCAGTTCAAAATAATAAGAAATGTCATCCACATACATGCTGTAAACAGTGAAACTGCCCAAGTTTGTGTCTGAGACTCTCGTATAGCCTTTTTCCTGTTGTTTTACCACTGTTGTGAGCCCTTCTGGTGGGAATTTCACTTGAAATGAAGAAAAATTGTTTTGTGGGCACTAGTTATTTAAATGTTATCTAACCTAAAGGGCAAAAGGTTGTGCTTTTATTTTAGCAGTTCAAATGTGTAAATTCCATAACATCTGTTATTGATCAAACTGCATGGATTTTGAAAGGTGTTTTATTCCAAATCTTAGCAAAGTGTAACCTTTTTTAATCCACAGTCTTCTGATACCTGAACTATTTTCTTCACATGGGAAATTTTGAGGTACACTGCTATCAGCATTCTCTTGTGCTCAGTCTTCTTATCATCTCCTTCTCCTGATAATAATAGCTCAGGTACTGTCTGGTTTTTGTTGTCCAGGTTGTAATACAGCTCATTGGGTGCTCCTTGGGAAAAACAAAAGGTAACAAGTTTTTCATGCAAATGAAACTTTAGCAGTTCAAGACTTTGAAATCATGCAAGACTGTAGGTGTTACGATAGGAAACCATTTGGTGGCTGAGAGGAAGAGGAGAATTATCCTAGCAGATCTGTCAGGGGTTACTAATCCTCACCTGTTTCCCATTCACTGGAAGTATAGTAGCATGGAAAAGATGGGATCTCACTGTTCTTCTGTTTCCTACAACTCATTTTTCTGGAAGACTGTGGGCTTCAGTGCAAAGCAGGCAACGGGGCATTCTGTTTAATTGCAGCGGCTGGCCATTTGATTTTCGTTTCATTCATAAACTAAAATCCCTTGTCTTTTTTGTAAATAAAAAGGCATTACTTGCAGGCTGCATTCTCATCAGTATTTTTCATCTGTTTCCTGATGATAGAATCTAACATTAATGTGTCTAAATATGTTTATGAGTGTATAGATTAATGGAACTCATGTCAGCATGTTTAAAGTGAGTTTTAATGTGTAAGTAAAATGGAAAGACTTTAAAGCAAATTATTTGGCTCAAAGCTCCATTTATATGGTGTATGTTTCAAGCTAATAATCAGGGCTTACTGTGGGTCAGCATGTCATATCCCAGTGGTGTGTAGTGAGATGGAGGGTTATCTTCTATGTCAGCTAGATAACCCTGTGAACAATTTGGAGCAGTGGAGATAATGGGACTGAATTCTGAAATGAGGTGGAACTCTGAAATGGGGCAGAATTCAGAACAGGAGCTGGAAATATCGGGAAATACAGAGCTGCGTGTGAGCGCCGTGCGGCTGCTCGTGAAGGCAATCACCTTTTGGCATCCATAGTCACTTGTGTTTGACAATAATCCTTCTTGATAAGCTGCAATTAAAATGTGAGAGAATGGCAAATCAGGTACATATTCCTAGAAAAAAGAAAAATGAAGTTAAAAAAAAAGGCTTCCTTGCTACTGGCCCTATTTTTAAATTTTTTTTTGATACAGACATCGCACAATAATCTAATAAGTATTTTTGTCATGTTTTGGACAGCTTTTCTCCAAGGCACGTTGTTTTTAAAAAGAATTTAGAGTTTATTCTCCTTTTCTTCTTCACAAAATACAATTTTTATGTACTTGCAGGAAATTGTAGGTCATCTTTGTGGCAATAGACACACATTCATACTTCAGGTTTTTAATTTTTTTTTTTTAATTACTCTGTATTTTACTGGTTTTAACTTTCTATATAAGGAAAAGGCCAAATCTGTTTCACATTTATGAAGAGAATAGT
>VZTA01027661.1:9264-22545 GCA_013398855.1 Mohoua ochrocephala
AAATGGTGCTGATTTACCATGTCTTTCTTCTGTTACCTTCACCAACCACAGAGTAGCAGGCATGACAGTAAATCCACTGACTGGATGCTCTGTAGCAGCATTTGCCACTTGGTATTAATTTTGTAGCATCGTTTTGGTAGCCTTAAAATATGGTGAGCATCTTTAAATGAGCTGCCACTGAGGTAGAGTCCCAAGGGCTGTAAGGCCCATGCACCTTGATTGACAGCTCTCTCTTTCCTGTGCCGTGACACTTGTCATCTTTCCACAGCGTTGACGACCGACCAGGATTTGTTGCAGTCGAGATGAGGTTACGTAACTACTATTATGACATTTCCCACTAACAGCATGGAGAACAGCAGCTTCCTCATCTCCGGCCAGCACCCTCTGAGAAGCAGCTCATTTTCCAAAACCAAACAACCTCGATTTTTGTACTTCCATTTTCAACCTGCAAAGTTCAGAGCTGAGCCTTGTGTCTGTAAGGTTGCCTTTTCTCACCTTCTGCACAAAATCCAGCCCCATAAGAGTACTGGAAGTGTAACAGTCTCAAAGTGAGCAGCAAGGATGTTAGAGCAGATGCTTATACTTTTGCTACATTCCTTTTCATCTTATTTAAGCTTTATTTGCATTACATTTTGTAGTCCTGTAAAACCTACTTAATGGCTTTGAGCCCTCTTCCTCTCCTGTGTTGGAATGCAGATGGGAATTTAGATTCTTCTCATTAATATTCTTAGCCTTTAAATGTACTGAGTTGTTCCAGCCTTCTCTTTCCTCAAGGAAGAATAGCATAAAAATTTCTCACTATGAAGCAAATTCACTGTGCGTCAGTTGCTTTGACTGACGCTGTGTTTGATTTTATCACCAAGTCCCTTTAAACCAAATCACATTCCTCTTAGTAGTAAAGTAGGCAGAGGGGAATCGGGAGTTTTGACTTTCTAACATCATCACATCCTTTAAATAGGACCATCTTCTTTTGTTCCTCATCTCATGTGTGGATCCCAGCTGTTTCTCAGGGAGTTACTTTTTTTTCCCAGTGAAAACTGGGAACTCAGAGGCTTGATCTCGCCTTGGAAGAACACATACCAGCACTTAAGGTGATTCTACATTTTAACATAAACTCCAACACTGCATTCCTGAAAATACACCTGTGATGGAGCAGGGGTTACCTTTCTCTGTGCTCTTTCATCCTTCTCCAGACATATCTTTTCTTTGTATCTGTTAGGGTATACCATAGCTCCTTGGGTTGTGTTTTGAGCAGCAATCATTTCTATCTTTTCTTCAAGCCTTTCTTAAAGAGCATTTGTGAGAATTTCACCACACCTTATCACCTCTAAAGTTAAATTTCACCTCTAGTTCAAATGTTTTATAATGGGCATATGGATGACAACATTACTTTTGTTTGCTCCAAAATCTTAGTATTTGTCCTTTATCAATCTCAGGAAAAGGCAGTTGTCTTATCACTCTTCTGTAATGCAGTGTGCATCTCCATTAAATTGGAAATATAGTAATAGCAATAACAAATAATATAATCAACTTCTGATTCTGTTTTTACCCTTATGCTTTGCTTGCTCAATCTGCAGTTTTAAATATTATCAATATCAACATTTCTATCATTTATCACTCACAAGCAGCTACTTTGTTGTCATTTGCATATATCTCAGGAATCTACATACATTTTGTCTGCTAGATATAGGTATTTTAGATGAATATAAAGAATAAGATTTAGAGTTAGATATATTTATTACATATGGCTGATTAGAGTATACATGTTTAATTTTTGTGTGAACAGGGTATTCTTAGAGACGCAGTGGTATTTTTTTCTCTAGCAATGAAATTGTGTGAGCAATTAAACTGAGAAAGTGTGAAATAATTTTCATAAAAGACAGGACTATAAACAAATGTAGAAGCTACTGGGTTTTTTTGTCTTTTTACTGAGTTTACGGTCTATTTGTTAAATAATGCTTGGTGACTTTTGTCCGTACTTGACAGTCTTGGCTGTCCAGTGCAAGACACCACAGGCTACTGAAAGATACTGAGTGCAACAGACCGTGTTTCAAATGTGACCAAACATGACTTACCTTGGAGATGATTTATTTTTTTGTCTTGTTTTTAAGAAACACTTTTCTACAAGACCAGCTTGTGTAGAAGTTAGCCATAGTTATACGTAGGTGTTTTGCCACTTTAGCTATGTTGCAGAGAATTTGTTATCTCTACATGTGCAATTAGTACATTTATGGGGATATTAGTTATAAACAAATTGCACAAATCTCTATGAACCAGCAAGTGACAGTACTCGATTTCCCAGAATGAGAGAAACATTCCTCTATACTTCTCGCTCTCTTTAAAAGTGATGTCTGATACAACAAACCTAGAGGATTATTTCTCCTCCTCTCTTCTGAGTGAATGTTAACATCACTTTCTGGAGTTACTTGATTATTTTTAACTTCACTATTACATAATAAAAGTTTACAATGGGAATATAAAGTATTGTCAAATAAATGGTTTAGGTTTTAACATTTTAATTAAAGATACTTTTACAAAATATGCTGTCTTAACAAGAATCCTTTCATAATTACATTGTCTGTAAAAAATCCTGATGCTGTGCAGAGTGTGTATATGTACTGAGTTACTGTGATTGTTGTGGAAGACTGAGATTTTCCTGTTAACAATGAAAGGTACCCAACAGGACAGAAAAGCCCACTGAAGCCTGAGCTGCTTTTGGAGCAATTCAGGAATAGCAGGAAACTCCCAAAATATGCATGTTGTTATTGCACCCAAGTCTTCAAGGTGCTTTACAACAATACTGTGATGGATCTGGAAGGCCAGAGGTGCCAAGAGTCAGTGCAGTGTATCAGCTAGCCAAGAATTTCTGCCTTACAGATGTCAGCTATGCAGGATTTAAGTCACATTATATGACAGAGAGCCTCCCTCATAGATGCAGGCGGCTGTTCTAGGTACTCTAAAATAAAAACAGCAGTATCTTAGTCTTTCATTTAGATTTTTTTTTTTTTTGCATGCTCGGTTTCTCAGGAAAGCTACAGCAAATTTGGTGTGAGTGTGAATTTGAATGGACAAGAAAGGCAGAAAGGCAGACAACTCTTCAAGCAGGTACTTACCTTTGGGGGGATCAGTCAGTGACTGACTGACTCTGTTCTGCTGTGTGATTGTTTTCCTGCACGGCAAATCTGGCCTAATTGTTGCACCTTCCCACTTGTGGGACTGCGCCATCAACCGATATGAAGGGACTTTTTGTCTTTTGGCTGTCTGGACCTGGTTGTCTGTTTTTAGACTGACTTGTCTCAGAAATGCCACTTGGTGGTGCAGGCCCACAAACAGTTGTCATGACAGAGTTAAGGGGTAGAAAACTGCAGCACGTAGTTAGGGAGGCTGGTGGAGAAGAAGGACCAGGTGATCACATGCGAAGAGGGCTTTTCACTGGACGAAAACAGTGTAATTACACCTTTGGTTAGGGCTCAAATTTACAAAATCATCGAGTTTTTTGAAGCATGGGAAGCCATGTGTCTTTTCCCATAAAGACACACCCAGGCATCTTAAAAGCCCTGGTCCAGCCTGCCCTTGCTTCTGACACTGCAAAACGGGGACCTTTAATCAGACAGTGAGAAACACCCATGATTTTCACCCCTGAAATCGTCACAGCCAGCACTACCAGTTTGCTGAAGAGCCCCGCTGGAGGCGGCCTGCACAGCCAGGCTGTGCACCGAGGCAGCAGTGTCCTGGCCGCAGCCCTGCCAGGAGGTGGCAATGCGTGAACGCGGCTGGAGCGAAGCGCTTGCCCGGCCATCCCTGACGCGCTCCGCCCCGCCCGGCTGCTGCCGTGCCTGCGTGTTACAGGGGACGCGCTCTCGCTGCTACTCGCTGTGAAGCAATGCTGCACGTGAGGGCGAATCATCTTTTATTTATATTGTGAACGGTCAGCTGTGGATGATTAACAAAGGCTTCCGAGACTCGGTGCCCCCTTGTCTCTTGAGCGATCGCAGCAGTGAGAGACTGCACGCAGAAGGATATAGAGCATGCCCCACACATGCCTAGAAGGGAGTGAGGGTGGCATATGGATTGAATAATACAGGGAAACATTAAGCAAGGAATTGTAATTACCAGTCCTGGATGTAGTGAGGACAGAAAGACTGAAAGGCATGCAGAAGAAGAAGAAAAAAAATGGATTCCTGTTAAAAAACAGTCAGAGAGATGTAACACAAATCCTGAGAACAACAGTCGTCCAATCACTCAGAGTTTCCTGAAGCCAGGCTAGAGCTGTGCATCTGTCTCCAAACAGGTATTTTTTTCTTTTCTGTCACATGTGTGATAATTGAGACGAAGACCCACTGGATTCCTTGGCATATAATTAACTCTGCGTGGAGTATAACTACTGCTTCCCCGAGGCAGTGGAGGTGTGCACATTTCTTGATAACAAGAGAAGACAGGAAACAAGAGGCAGCTGGGGAAAGCATTACACTACTGTCCATTAAAATTCATGACTTCAAATGTAAATAGCCCCTGGATGACCAGTTCCGTGTAAATGTGCAGAGATCATTAACTCCCCTCGTCTGTCGACCACTGCAAATGCCTTAAAATGTCAGGTTAGGAAACTGTAAGGTCCAAGTCTTGCTTAACTGTGTCGAAGTGCTCGTGGAGGAATGCCACTGCTCTGCCCCCGCAGCTGCACTGCCCACCCAGCCTGCTCCGCTCTGCTCCGCTCCGTGTGTCAGAGGTCAGCTGGGTGCCAGGCTCCCTGGGCCTCTGCCATGTTAGAAATGCAACACAGTTCTGCAACGACAGAAAAAAAGAGAAAGGATTTTGCAAAGAACGGTTCAGTGACGCTGTCCTGTTACACTGCCACCTGCCAGTGGCTGCATTGACATCAACATCTGTTCTTTCTCCTTCCTGCTTTAATAAAGAGTAATTGTGCCAGTTTCAGCAACAGCGAGAGGGCCAAGACTATCATTGCATGACCAAGCAGCAGAACAGGTAGCAGAGACCTTTAATAGCTGTCTCTTGAACAGCTTGAAGACTTTCCCTTAAAATCATTACACACTTATGCGCATATGCACGTGTATTTCTTGTCATTCTTTTGTACTTGAGTTCAATAACGACTTGGCCTCAGTTTTTACCACACAGCCATTGTGGCTGTATCTTCATGTCTCGTTCTAATCTATGTGCAGATTTCACCACTGTTAACAAACAATTTCTCTCTGACTGGTGTATCAGGTTCCACCTCCAGTAATCTGAGGCTGAGACTAGCTGGCAAGAATTCATAATGTTGCTTTTCAGTGATAGTTCCAGAAGATAACAAGAAAACTGCATGGAAGGAAATGGCTGTGGGGAGCACGGATACATCAAGAAATGCATGAGAGATACAAGCTCACTTAGCTTGTCAAAGAGCAGCACTTTGGGGCATTTTTTTCCTTTTTTCTACTTTGGAGCAGATGTAAATTGACTGTTTGGCTTGGTTTGATGTTTCTTTTCCCAAAAGATACGTATCTAGAGTCAATGTTTCCTTATTTTTCCCTAGTAATGACACACCTTTATACCCACAGTTGGGTATAAAAACCCTAGATTATCAACGTAATTTCGTTTTATCAAGATTTCCTCTGCTGCCAAAAAATGCCCCAAACTGGGCTGTTCCTGTGCATACAGCTACATTTCTGTTCTAGCAGCTTGCACGGGCCTCATTCTTCTGACTACTGTGCAAACACTTGCTTAAGTCAAACAGGAGCACCAGCAGACAGCCCTCTCCCAAAGCCCTCATGCTCCCTCTGACAGTCAAAGGACAATTCAGAGAAGCAATGCACAATAAAGTTCAGCCACCACCATGAGGAAGGTTCCCAACCTCCTTCTCCTGGCTGGTTTTCTAGACAATATGGCCTCTTTAAGACAGCAAATACAAAATGGTACAGATGTTTATTATCAGATAACATTGGTGTGGCAGGACCCCTACACACACCTTGCGCTCAGGAGCCACCTCATTTTTGGCAGATGTATAATGCACTAGAGCAAAAATTCTTCTTTTTTTCTTTTTTTTTTTTCTTTTGTAAATGTGTTGTTGACTCTCTCACAGATACATGCATATCTTTGGCTATTTTAAAATTTTATATTCACTGGTATTACTGCTTCCCCAGGGGCATGCAGCAATGAGGTACTATTTTTAAACTCCTCAGTCAACCATGACTTCCTTTTTGTCTGTCCACTCTGTAGCTGCCATAGGGAGTGAGCATGGCATTCCTCATCTTTTTGTGGTTTCTACTTATAAGGAATAAGCAGAACAAGTAGTGGTTCTTGTTGGTGCTGGAGTACTACACAAGTTAGATTACAGGAAAAAGCACAGACTGAATCATGTCTCAGAAATTCACCCTCCAGTGTCACATTGTGCCCGAGTTAATGCAAACCAGAACTCCTGCTATGCAAGCACAAGTACAAAGCTCACAGTTTGTTCCCAAAACTCCCACAGCTTTTTCCATGCCAGCTATATAAAACAAAAAAAAACACAAAACAAAACAAAACAAAAAAAAACCCTAACCAAACACCAAAACCCAACAAGATTTAGTAATATGACACATTCTTGTGTTTGTTTGCAGAACTGTATGTGAGCAATTTTATGAGTCATTTAATTACAAGGAAGCCAAGGCCTGAACAAAGAAATACACTCAACGTTTGCTTGGGTTGAGGACAGTCTCTGTCTTTCTTTCCCCCAAAATGAAAAGGTCCTAGTGTGTTTGAAATGCAGCTAGAAGGAATGAAGACATCAGATGCCATACCAAAACTGGGCTGTGAGACAGCTGTGAGAGTGGTGGTACCTACCTCTTTTGCTTGAAAACTGCCTTATTTGGTGGTAGTATGCTGCCAGCCCCATGAAGCCAGCATGTCTCACTGCTCGGCCCCCGAGCCTCAGCAGGAACCTGCTGATTACTACACATTAACAAGCATTTGTGGAATAAAACCCCAAATACCACACCCTCTTCACGTAACATAAACATCATACACTGAAAATGTCATCCAAACTGGGACGTGTACTTGGAAGGGAAGGAGCGTTTATCCCCATAACCAGTAAATGCAGCCAGTCCTTGCTCCTTCTTACCCAAGGAGGTGACCTGCTGCCAGCGTGCTTGCGCCCTGGCTAGGAGATGGTATTGCATACTTTTTCGAGGTCACCAGGAAATCAGTAACTTCTAAAGGCAAGGTGGGATGAGAAGGGAAAGGGGACAGACACTTCACTCATCACTTGCAAAAAAACCTATGAAACAGACTTTCACTCATAAGCTAAGAAATTTAAAGTAGCCGGAAAGCAGGTCTGGAACATTCAGGTCACCAATAAGGCTCAACTTGCAGCCTAGCAAGCAGTTCCACGTTTGTAGAGGCAATGTGATAGACCACAATTTTTAAAAGGCCTTTCATTTTGTAAAAACAATGTCCATATAAGATTAAGTTCATGTGCCTTCTTTGGTTGATTTATTTCTTTTCCTTAAGCTGTGCTTAGGAACATGCAACCATGTATAAATATGCCTTACTTCAGAAGTATTTTATTCTCACCACTAATTAAAAGGCAGGTACCTTCCAGTCTTGCTCTTGGTTGCAGCAAGCCCACAGGAGCAGGACGAACTTGGTCCAGATCTACCCATTTCAAGGAAGGAAAGCTTGCAGATCCTGCTGCGTGCTCACTGCTCCCGTGCTTCTCCATGGCCTTCTCTATTCCCCTTGGGCTGACCACAACTTGTCAGCAATTCCTCTGCCACTCAGAGAAACTCCTTTGACCCTTGGCAAGTTGTGCGAAGGGCACTGGACAGCTGCCAGCCATAGGAGACTTCTGTGTGAAAATGCTCCAAACAATGGTGAAACGGTGAAGAACACCTGGTTCCACCTTCTGCCACTGCTGGGGAACAGGATCCGGGATCCTGTTCCACTGAGGTGGCAATAGCCCTGGCACAGCCACGCAGCACAGCTGGTCTGCAGTACCACCACCTGATGGTGAGCCAGGGGCAGAGACTGAGGATGCCAATGCAAACCTCAGAGGAAGGGTTGGTAGCAGTGCAGTTTCTGTCTTTTAGACAAGTGCTGACCAGCCTAATGAATTGTTTCCTCTTCTCATATTTCAGATGGGCTCTTTTGTGGGTCTCCCAGCAGGAATGCCGGTCTACCTGTCTGTGTAAAGAAAGCAAGGGAAGAAATGAGGCTCTAGATGTCATCACAGGAATGGTGATGTGCAGAGCAAGTGTTCATGTTGTTGGTGGGCATTTTTTGTTGTATTCTGTCTCTTTTCTGTGACAGAGTGTGGGTTTTGAGCTGAGCTTTACCCCCCTTTTAGTTCAGATTGAAAAACATACACCTAGCTTTAGGTGACCAAGGGAAGCTAAAGGACACGGAAAGAAGTCTTTTACAGTGAATAGCCAAGTGCCCATAAATTTCAAGGTCTTTTTTTTTTATTATTTGACCTGTAACTCAAAACCACTTCAGATTGGTTCTATGATGCTTATTTGTTTCTGTTCCTCACAGTCTGCATGTGACGATGAATAAACCAAAAGGTCACTTCCCTCAAAGCTCTCCAGGAAATGTTCCCCAGCCATAAACTGAACAAGGCCACAGAGAAAACCAGTTCAAACCAGCCAAGTTTCCAAAACTGGCGAGCTGACAGGGGCACACACCTGTAGATCTGAATGGCCTCAACAGACGGTCTCATCCAACCTCTCTCCGACCCAAAGGACAAAACCCTCTTCCAGCTGAAGAACTCTTGGGTAAAGTGAGTGAGCAAGAACCTCACCAGAGGTCACCAAAGTTTAATGAGAAAGAGAACTGTGTTATTTCTTTCTTTGTGTGCATGCACATACACACACACACTCACATGCACACTCAGAGTCATCCCTGGTCAGGGATACTTACCAGCCAACATGCCTCGTTAAGAAAAAAGCAAATAACAAGACTCGATTCTGGAATTTTCTGCCTTCTCTATACTCTTATTTCTTTAGCAAATCTCTCTTTCTGTTGTCATCTGCAAATTTGATTACAAGGAATTTTTTCCTATATTTTCAACTCCACAGTAAAATAATGAAAAGGCATTGGGCGTAACATGAAATGCATCAGATTCCTCCCACAGAGATGGAAAGGAAGAGCATCTCCTGTCATCTGTCACTTTGCAGTCACAAAATTCATTTAACCTAGAGGAAAGGGTTTTAAAGACCCTAGAATAATAGCACAGAACTGACAGATCACACAACAAAATTGTTTTAATACATTCCAGATGTATTGCTTCAGTGAATTTAATACAAAGACTAATCTGAATTACTGTTCCTATGGTTGTCACTCTTCAATTCTCTCAGGGCTACATGCCAAAATTTTTCTGCTTTCAACTGCATGGCTTTCAACAAAGTCAGACCAAGGGAGTACACAATTTGGTCCCAAGTAACTAGTTAAGTATTTGAAGCTGTTGCCAGCCTTTTATGAGCTCAGTTCAAAATGACATTTAGGGAGGTTTGAAGCATCTTAGATAAGAAAGATGCTGAAGAAATAGAGGAGGATCATCAGCAGGAAAAAAAAAAAAAAGAAAATCACTATCCTACTGAAATAATAGAAATTACATTTATAAACAGAAATGCACATGTTATTCCCCTATTCCCAAAGTAAGTATGCACCATTAACAGAAATTCTCAAATTATGAAAGGATATGCAAAGTTGTTTAAACCCTAAACCTTCAGTTGTAGGGAAGTGATTTATTCTGTACCATTAAAATGTTTAGCTGCAAAACAGAGAACAGAATTGAATGTTCTGTTCAAATACTTAGATAAATCCACAGTAAAGTTGGAAGACAGCTCTGATACCATCTTAATGGAATCAGTATTATTTACTTAAGGAAAAACAGGACTTTGAAAAGACTAAAAAGGACCAAAAAAAAAAAAAAAAAAAGTAGCTTGGGCTATGGTAATGGTGAAGCAATCCAAACTACCTCTGCAAAAATAGCAGAAATTCAGAAGAAAAGATTAATGTCTGAAGATCTTTTGTAGGCAAGAATATTAACTTCTGCTGTTATGAATAAATGAATTCTAAATTATTCTTTGTCTGATGGATTTTATGAACTATTACCATAATCACATAAACTTCCCTTTTTTTTATATAAAGCTATGTATAGCATAAGACTTCCCTTTCAGTGCCATGATCAGAGAAACTTTGAATGAAGACATTAAAGCAGTGAGATTCCAATTAACATATGAAACACTCTAAATCTGTCAAAATGAGCTGCTTGGATTACTGCTAAACCCAGAAAACCCCAAATGACGGAAGATGAAGGTGAATAGAAACTCAGATGTAGAGCTGCACCCATTCCACGAGCCCCTCTCCCCTACCCTGTTTGATCCCAGAGCATGTCTTTCTGCAGCCAAATTGTCCTTTTCCGGGTGTACAAGTAGATGAAGAACAAAGTTTTATTCGAAATGAGAGTCAAGGAGAATGTGTTACACAGCACAAGTTTGAAAGGCAGTGACCCTAGCTGTCTTGCTGAACGAGTATAATCTGTCTGATGTAGATGTATGTGGAAAGAGGAGAAAAGAGAGCAACACTGATGCCTGGGCTTAAAAGAGAAGTTTTACATAATAGCTGAAAGAACAAGATTCTTGCACTGAAACATTTGAAGCTTCTTGTCAGAAATTAGCATAAAGCTAAAGAAACCTGACAAACAGCTGTTTCATGTAAAAATGTTTTATGGAAGTTCTTTTCAATATCTTCAGTTCTTTACTGCATCTTTTATGTTTGTCAGGCATGCACACACACATATCAGGAAATCTTTTCATGGACACATAGATTAAACTGTTGTTCAAAGGAGTAAATTAAGACAAATTTACCAAGCCTGCACCGAAGTGACACTTCTTTATGCCTCAGTGCATCCCAAGCAAACTTAAGGATCTTGTCCTTTACGTGAAAACAAACATATGGAAAACTATGTTTCTGCGCTGTCCTGGGGCCTCTGGTGAGCCAAAGACCACTCAGTGAGCCCAGAGAAAAAAATGAAGAAATTATCCACTCTTACGCCTGTGCTGAACCACTGATCTTACTGAGAATATCCGTCTAGTAAAAATACGTATTTACAAAAAAGCAGATTCCTCCTCCGTCTGTGAAAATCACCTGTCTCTCTTTTCAGAGGCCAAGAAAAAGGTAGTGTTAATGATTTCTTCTTTGACCTGTCCAGGAAATATGTGCTGTGGAGGGGCAGACATGAAAATGTCCTTCTCCTGAGAATTTTTCTAGCCTAGGTGACATTTTGAGGTCGTTGCAGTGGGAAATGCCTGGTCCTGGCAGAGCAAGCCTCTGTGCTGACGAGAGCAGGAGCCAAGGTGTCCCCAGCAATGACAGGATGGATGGCAGAGGACAGGTGCCAAAGCCCACAGCACCTGTGCCAGGAACCATGTGGGAAAACTGCCTGTCAGGGCAAGTTGCCCCTGTGGTTGCTGGCCACTCTCTTTGCCTTCCTTGGCTGTCCAACACGTGACACTCTGCAGCTGCTGTAGCCACTTCAGCCGTGGCAAGGCTGAAAAGGAGGAGGGCCTAGTGTGGAGGGAAGGTAGTGCTGCCCAAAGCATTTCTTTCACACTTCTCATTCATTATTATTTCCTTAATAGAAACGTGCACTCTACCCTCTTTATGTGTTTGGAGGGGGCTGAAGCAAAAGTGAAATAACCAATTTTCACTATCCTCCCTTCAGATTCTGAGTACTTAGATATTTTTCATGTTTTCTCAGTGTTGCCCCTGGTCTGCCTCGTAGTCACACTGCAGGTCTGACAGCTCACCGAGGCACTAAGCAAGATCGTGGTCAGTGCTCGGTGTGGACAAATGGCAAGTGTGACCTGTGTCATCACTACGCTTCAGAGCTTCGGGCAGTTCTCTATAGTACACAAATTTTATCCCAGTTTCACTTCAATATGCTTCTCAAGCTGTCTGTAGGAGGAAGTGGATTTAAAAAGGTACATAAACATAAACATAAACATATAAACAGAAGGATAAGCCAGTTGTCCTAGCAAGTTTCAGCCACCACTCTCTCGTCTTCTTGGGTGCCTTTTAGATCAATGTGCTGGCTGGAGAGATGAAGAAGATTTGTTCCCCAAGCACCATTCCCACATGAGGGCTCTGGCACAACCTCCTCTCTTGGTGATTGATCTTAACGTGTTTCCTTCCTTCGCTTTTCTCTGACAGCAACACCAGTGCGAAATCTTCTGATGGTCTAGAGGCACCTCATAATCTTGACCTCTGCGAAGCAGTTTGTTGGTTTGGATTGAGTAGTGTTACACAATTAGTTGTTTTACACTTTATTTCAAGAATCACTGTTAAGCCTAGAAAATGTATTCTGGTCAGAGCACAAAACCTAATTTTAGGGACGCTACGGCTGTATTTTGAAGCTGTTGTTTGTTATAGGGATATTGGCAGAAAAATCATCCTCTCTCAAATTAATTCAGAACATACTGAATTATACTGGCCTACGGTATCACTTCAAAATGCTGCAGTAATAAGCAGGTGTGCCACTTTGCTGCACCTCTCCCGAGACTTTGAAAAAATTCTTAGAGACCTGTTTTTGCAACACACTAGCTAACTCATTAGGAAATATGGCATTTAATACCAGCATTGTTGAAAGTGATTACTAACATATTAAAAAGGCTTTTTTCCTATACATCGAAAAGGTTGCAGTCATATATCATTTCTATATGATAAGTTGAGTCACATTCACTGCCTGGGTAATATCGACCAATTCCACTGAAGCTATATTAGGAATTAATTTTGCTCATGACGTCTGTGTTCCTATTCTATATTAGCTACATTATATTATCTCCCTCCACAGGCACAATTGCATGTACGTCAAACTTGATTTGATGCAATTATCTAGGAATAAATGATCTTGTTTTGGCTTCTTTCAACAACTTGAGCCATTTCCACCCTGTTCCCACAAGATTTTTCTGCCTGCAGAAGTCTCCTGGCAGTTCTTCAACTCTGATCTGAAAGTCAACCTGGAAAGGTACAAATCCATTGTGTGTACTTACTGTACCAGCACAGTTGTTGCTGCTTCTCTTCTTCTACAGCAGGTCACAGCTTTTGCAGGTGGTTTACGAGAAACTTCTTTTAGGACTAATACACTTGCATACGAAACACAAGGGTCTCAATGACACTTGAGGTGCTTGTGAGAAACACACCTTTAGATATCTGTTGCGGCTTAAACTCCTAAATTGCTTTGATCCTTATAGAAAAAGTATTTGTAAGCTATCAGTTGTGTGTGGCTGCTCAGACATATCCTGGTCTATT
>VZTA01027661.1:27738-45253 GCA_013398855.1 Mohoua ochrocephala
TCGAACTCCAAATCCAAATCTGCATCCTTCGTTCCAAACTATGGTTTACTGAACTGCAGTTTAACAGGTCATATGCTATTTCAGATATGTAACAACCAAAATGTAGTTGGAAAACCAAAGAAAATGAAAAACAGCTTGTTACACTCAAATATTCCACAATTATATCTGAGGCCTCCATAATACACGGTTAAGAGAATAGGAGAGGGCAGGCAGAAACCCCAAGGAAATGTAAATCACAGGGAAAATAGAGGGGAGGATGGCAAGGTTCTGGAAGAGACTTCAAGAAGCCATCCACTCTTTTTCATAGGACAAAATTACTGTCTCTGTCATTCTCTACAAATGCTTGTTTTATTTTAGACAAGATAAGATCAACATCAAACACCAGTAATGGGGATTCCACAGCATCTCCAGGCTGTCCCAGCACTTCGCTATATCTGCTTTAATGTCCTGCCTAAATCTTTCATCCCTTACTTTGATTCTGTTCCTTCATGTCATGACCAACAGGGACAAGAAAATGAGTAGGAATCAATTTAGAGAAATTACGCTGTGTTTTGAACAAGGGATAGCAAATTGTTTTCCTTTACAAGTTCATTGTAAGTAGTTCTGGTTTACAACTACGGTTTTTTCCCTTCTTCTTTTAGGGCCAAATTCATTTCCACATGCTGGCAAAATTATCTGCTTCAGAAAACCAATTAGTAACAGTAAATCCATATAAAGATGTGAAGATGAGTGCTGAAATCTTTCCTGAACCTATTCAATAGTGTTCCTGTTAGAGGTCTGAGTCAGTAAGACCTAGAGGTGTGCTG
This sequence comes from Mohoua ochrocephala, assembly GCA_013398855.1. Lineage (NCBI taxonomy): Eukaryota > Metazoa > Chordata > Aves > Passeriformes > Acanthizidae > Mohoua > Mohoua ochrocephala. Next base: position 28,545 of record VZTA01027661.1, read on the forward strand.
GGGTCTTCAATGCCAACACCTTGAAAGGTGATTTCATATTCTTACCTGTAATGATATATGCTGAAGTTTTTAGATGTGTTCTGGTTTGGCCAGATAGTTCCTTTCGGGCAACAGGAGTTTTACCACTGATGTAATCTGAGAGCTTTTAAGAAGAAACTGGTAAGAAATAGAGTCTGAGTGCAGGCTGTAGCAGCATCATTGTATTGCACTGCCAAAAAGAAACCAGTTCCTATGCAGCACACAGTAACTTTGCAAAAGTTATGGTTTTGACAGCGGCGTCCTATTCCCATGGGAGGACATTAATCACTGTGGATGGCCACATTCAGCTTGTGCCACATTATCCATACAAAGACACATTTGCAGAAGCCAAAAGGCAGATCTGCTGCAGGGAATGAGCTGTCACAGCTTCACCAGCTTCCAGTGGGCACCAGTGAGTTCCATAAATTAAGAAACTTGTTCCCAAACATCTGCACGCTTGATTTCCCTCTCTGTTTACAGAAATACTCTCCACTAAATATGCAGGCTGGTCTCAGCTCTTTTTGGATGTGTTCCTGAATGTCTTATGGCTGTTCAGCTTGGCATGATCATAAACATTTCAGTACTTGCTAGTAGGTACAGAACAGCCAGATCTTTAGCAACTGAATTGAAAAAAAAATAAAACAAACCATGCCTTACAGTCATGTTAGATCTGCATTGAAAGGAATCTATTTAAAGTGGCATTAGTACAACTTATATGGGACAGTCATAGCAAGTAAATATTCAGCGTGATGTAAGTTTTGACACAGGAATGGGTTGGACAGTTTGAAGTGGGCAGAATGTCTTCAGACTTTAGCACTTACATTATATATCCAACAAAGACTAATAATACTTATAACAAAGACTTGACATTTGTCTTTTATTGAGATCCTACTCACAAGATTTAAACTATGGCATAAAGATAAGACTGCAAGATAAATCCTTGTGCAAAGCTGAACACTTCAAATTTTGTAGATTGAAATTCTGCATGTCACAAACACTCAGGTTGATGCTGCAAGGCCCAGAGCAGTTGGAGACTCTGCCTGCCAAAGCTTCCTGACAGAAATGGTCTCACACCACCTAACTCTGCTAATAGCATGAAAGTTTGATGGGGCAGGATATAGTCTGCTACAAATCCCTGACTTATAGAAACTTGGAAGTACGTGTACTATTTAACCACTCATCAGATCATGTGCAATGTCAAGTCTGTTCTCTTACACAACCCAACCTGAGTTTAAGTTTTGCGAGAACTGACTTTTCATCTCTTGATATTATAAATGCAATGCATCCATCCCCTGTATTGCACAATATTTTCCCTGGACTGAGAGAAAGAAAACCCAACACTAAATAGGCCATTCTTTCAGACGAGTATGTGTCTTCCTTTCTCTTCTCCATGACTTAATGCTATTACTTTCCAAAAGAATAGGGGCACATATCCAAAATCCCACAGCCCTGAGAGACTTTCCTAAGCAAACTGCACCACTTTATTGTTCTTCAGCATATTGTCTCTGCATAGCTGGAGCAGAATGTGGCCTTGAGTTGCTTACTCACCTCCCGTCTCTGCGTGTGATTCCTCATCAGCGTTGAAAGGTACTGTCAGCGCAGCTTTGATTTCTTTCCCATTCCCTGCCCGACACACTTACAATGGCAAAAGCTCTAGATGCAAGATCAATTTGGCAAAAAGCCAATAATTGCCAACACAGCCGAAAGGAAATACTTTACACAAAAAACCTTCGCTGTTGTATGAACAGAGGTCCTAGAAGAGGTTTCATTTTTCCTTCGTTTCACTACAGAACATCTGTTTGACCACTCAAGGCATCCAGATGCTCACATACAACCTCCCAATTCCATGGAGCATCCCAGGCCTTGTGCTCATGCCCTGCTGCATGTCACAGTGGCATGGAGCAGCACATTCCCTGGAGGCCCTGCTCCCCCACCCTGTGCTGCCACAACCCAGACTGGGATTGGCAGCTAAGGGCAGGAATGCCCCAAAAACCTCAGGAGGACTTCCCAGCATTGGTGAACTCTTGGGAAGCTCTGCCAGCCTCCCAGGACCTCACAGCAACAGGCAATAGCAAGCCAGATCTAACGGTGTTTTTATCACATAAACATGCAAGGTTTAGTAAATGTGTTATGAGGAAGGAGATGCTGCAAAATAAAAGGCATGTGTTTAGCTCAAGTGGGCTTCTCTTCACATTCAGTCAGTAGTTCCAAAGCCAGACTAACCTTTGAGACAACTACCACAGCTCTGAGAAATATTAAAGATATACACCTCCTTTATATTGCCCTTTTCTTTGGTGGTTCCATCAGTGTGCCTGTTCACACATCCTTAAGGATTTTCTGTAACCCCCAGCTCCAATAGCTGATTCAGCCAAGACATCAGCTTGTATCTGTCTGCCTTACTAATGAAATCCCACACATCACCAGCTCAGCCACTGGCGGGAAAATGGCTTTTGAAATACATCTTCACAAAGGACAGGCGTAGAAGGGTGGCTGAAAATCACAGAAACTTAGAGCTTGTTTAAGCTTACGTGCGTAACATCTCTGACAAAATCTAGTTATCTATAAACCCACAGACAGAATAAAGAGAGAAGCTTATTAATACTGTGTAACAGAGTTTAAACATAGGGCAAGTAGCTAAGGCTTGACAAACAGTATCATTGGAAAGGTGATTTCCAGACATAATTTGCTTAGTAAAAATAGGGAACGACCAGCGAGTCTCCTTCCATGGCAACACTCTCTTTTACTCGCTGAAATCATCAGGACTTTCTCCCAGGAAACCAGAACAAGGCAATTTCTGACCCATGGATATTCTGTGCCGCTCCCTCTGCCCAGGTCTTAGTCACAACTCTTATTCAAGGCAGCAAAACATGCAGTTGCCATGTAACCATAAACTTGAGTGGTCTTGTATCAAATTACCCATAATTTGCTATTGGGCTTTTCTTTTCCAGGTGTAATCAGGACTCTCTTCTAAAGTAATCAAATTAATTAAGTTCACCAATAATGTGAGAAGTTTTCTAATTAACCTCCTCCACAGCACAAACAAAGCATCTTTCTCCTTCTGTCCCCATAATTCCTGCCCAACAGGACTTCAGCAGCATCTTGAGCAGGTACACCTGGGGAGAGACCTTGAGCGCCTTATAATTAATATTTTATGACACTTAAATTGGAGATCTCTGACTAATGACATTAACTGCCATAGCTAAGTGTTGTGGAGAGCTAGAGGAAAGCTACATTTTTTCCCAAGGAATATTGTTTACTTCTGCTGAGCAGCAGAAGGTAGGGGAATCCTTGCTTATAAGGAAGAAAAATCAGAAGAGCAGACACCTAATCTCTTGTCATTTGTCAACTAACAAATCACAGCTTGGATGCTGTTCCTTTAAGTCAGAAACAAATTACAAATGTGCAAGACAGCTGGGAAAAGCCAGCTATCAGTGCCCAGCTAGGGCACCTATCTCTGCCTGCCCATCATCCTCTCTCCCACGTGATGCATTTTTGATCCGTCCTCTGGTTTGGAAATCCTCATGTCAGGTCTCTTCAAGAAGGAGGGCCTGGAATGGGAGGGGAAGTACAGGCATATCCCTTCTGCTATGAAGGTGTTTCAAGATGTGAAGGAACTGCCAGGCCCCGTCTCTTAGTTTGATATCTGGGAGAGGTGAAGAGTCTGGCAGATGCCCATGTGTGGCTACTACACAGTTGTTCCGGGTGCATCTGCTATGCCAGCTTATCCAGTCACTGGCACACAGATGTATGGGTTCCAGTTAACACTTCCACACCTGGCATTACAGGAAAGAAGTGATTTGACGTTTGTCCTCACTGATCTTCACTTTCAGCCGGGTGCATCTATGGAGTAGACTCCTTTCAAGTCCATTGCAGAAGACCCTGTCTACCTTAGCCCCTGTATACAGGAAGCCCTGTAACCAGTCAGATCCCAGGGACTGGATCTCTTTGCACTCTCCTTGAGTTGTGTCAGCTTGCATGTAAGCAACACCAACTTCAGCACCATAACCCCATCAGGCTGTTTGCCCAAGCTTAGAGGATCTCCAATCCCTAAGCAGGGGCAGCTCCTGGAGCCTCTGATCTAACAGCTGCCTAAGTTCCCATGTTAACATGACAGTGAAGGCAAGGGAGTTTTCTCCAACACAGGTATTCACCAGAAGATTTCTATGCCATGAGTCATTAACACTGTAAACTGTAACCATAACTATGAAATAAACTCATTTGCTGAATAATCTTGAGAGTGTTTCCCCCCCACACACCTTACCTGTAAGGCCAAAGTAAACTAGCTTTTAAGAAGTACTGTTGATACTTCACACTAAAGAGCAGAACAATTTTTCAAGGAAGTAATGGCAGCTTTCCCTGTGGCTGAATGAAAAAGTAATGTTACTTGCCTAGGGAACAGCCTTGAAAAAAACAGTGTCTTACATGCAAAGATGAAAAAATATTGTGTAAGATGCAGCTGTTCATACACAGCCTCGTAAAATTTAATGATATCGCATAGAGTGTGGCTGCTAATGTAAACTGTAAATAATTCATTGGAAGCAATTTATGTGAAGGGACCTTCCAAAGGTCTGGTGTGTTTTTTTCCCCTAGTCAGTCGCACTGTCTTAGACCAGAACAGCTGTGCACAGGCTTGGGGTTTACTGGGCTGAGTAAGTTAGGCCCAGTACTAACTACTGAGCTACTGATTTTCAAGGGTTTTAAGGATGGGGCTATTGGTGCCTCACAATGCCTGACACCTCTTTGCGTCAGTAAGTCTATTCGATTTTGGGTTTTTTTCCACTTCTCTTCTAGTAGGGAGAAAAGTGCTGGAAGTCCTGCCAATTGGCCAGCTGCTTCAAGCACATGCATGCAGCAGTTTCATCTTCTCTTTATCCACCTGTTTGCCATGGCAGACACAGCCAAGCTCCGGCCATGCTGGCAGCACTGATGGCCCCAGGGCTGCATTGTGGTCACCATAAAGTTGCTCCAATTTAGAATTCCTCCTTCCTGTTGATTACAAATACCTCTTTCTCTCACAAATCTTCAGCTTGTGGCTGTACTTGCCCTCTATCACCAACACAAGAAGCCGCATTCTGGTTTTAGTTCTCCTTCCTGCCGCGGTGTTCATAACCGATGGCAATTAACGCCCCTCTGGAGCACGCTTTACTCATATTCCTGTAGCTGTAAATACCACCCAGCATGCAGGCAGGGCAGCTCTCACCTCATCGCTGCCTATAAACCTCTTAGGGTTTGCATTTTGTGGTCAGAGCAGAAACAGAAGATGGGATTAGCTGTCCGTGCTACCACGGTTAGCCTAAACCTTCCTTGTGGTGACCGTTAAAGCCCTGTTCCTAAAACTGGAGGTTTTAACAGGAAAAAGAGGCATATCTCAAACAGTGGTGGATATTTTAACTTCCTCTCTTCTCCAAAGCAATATGGCCTTAAGATCTACCTTCCCCCTCCCCCACTTTTTAACCAACAGAACAAACACAGAGCAGAAGTCAGCATATCAGGATTATTTATCTCTGAGACTGTGTTTGCCTTGTGGGGAGACAGAGACACCTCATTTTTCCTCTATGCCTCAGCCTCCCCATAATGGCTGTTCAGGTTTCTCAAAGACTTTCCTGGGAAAGCACTCCCTGTGTATTAAACATTATAGTGAAGGTTCCCTGTTCACATTCGCTGGAAAGAAAGCTGAGTGGGATCATCTTGCAGATGGTGCTGTTGGTCTGCTTTGACCTTGGTCACCCTCCTTCAGCTTCAGTCCTAGGCCCGAGCCCCTTAATTTTCCCAAGAGGCCTCATTTCATATGCAGACTTTATTTCTCAAGAGATGTCATGAGCAAAGTCTCAAGTGTACCAAGGTTAAAGATAACACTTTGAAAGCAAAAATTATTTTTCCCTGCTCTGGTTTAGCCTCAGTAGGCAACCAGGTACCACACTGCCACTCACTTACTGCACCCTAAACACCAGTGGGGATGTGGATGTGGGTTTACATGAGAACCGTTTCATGCTTGAAATAAAATATAACAATAGCATAAATATAAGACTAACTGTAATTAAAAGAGAGTCAACAAAAACAGAGAGAGAAATAAAACCCAAGAAAGACAAGTGAAGCACAACTCAGTTGCTCACCACCTGCTGACTGATGCCCAGCCCATCTCACAGCAGAGATCAGCAGCTCCCAGCCAACTCTCCCCAGTTTATGCACGGGGCATGGCATTCTACCAGTTCAGGCCAGCTGTCCTTGACTTAGGGTGAGCACTACTTAGCAACAACCAAAACATAGGTGTGTTATCAACATTATTATCATAATGAAGTCAAACCACAGCTACTAAGAAGAAAATTAACTGTATCCCAGGTGAAACCAAAACATTTGCTCATCATTTTAAGCCTCCCGCCCGTGAATAATGCGCAGATTTATATTTTTCCCTTTCGAAATGATAGCAAATGGATATTTCATCCATTTTCAACCTGGTGAAACTTAATCATACACACCTTAAAAGCCCTTTTGCACCCCAATCCGAGATCCATCAATCAGACCTATTCTGACAATTTCGGCAGGTCTGTTCCAGATGTTCTCTAAAGAGAACTTCACCTGCCTCTGAACTGGCTTGTTTACAGGGTGCAAGTCTCTGCAGTCCTCTCCTTCCTTCCATATTACATCCTCCTCCTTCTCTGATGTTCTTCTCTGCCTTGGTCTGGAAAGTGGCTGCTCAGATCCCTTGGGCTGTGGCCTCAGCCAGGATCCCCATCTGCCCAGGCCGGGCCAGCACTTCTGCAGTGCTGGAGTGCAGGAGGCAACTGTGGGGTAACCTCATTTATTTGACATGCCATTTATTTCACATCTATAGGGTCATTCAGGAACCGGGGAGAATTAAAAGAATTATCTTTGTGTTCATGTTTATGCGTACTTATATTTACTGAAAGCAACATAAGAAGGATTCTGGCTGGAGGATTAGGTATGTAGAAGCAGGCTGAGAGCCTTCAGGAAGAAATAGAGGGAATCTGTAGAGAGGCAGGAGAGTAAAGACTTTTCCATTCACTGCAATGAGCATCTTCAATGCTTTTCTGTCTGTGTATGTCTTAATTTCTAAAGCTAGAATTGTGGAAGTTACAGAAATACACTGTTAATGTTGGTTTACATAGAAGTGTTTAAGCTTAATATATGCAAGAGATAAAAACGAGGTGGAAGCATACGTATGTGATATGACTCAAGTCATCAGGTCATCCTCAAAATTTAAATATTTTTCAGTTTATCAACACTGCTGAGCTATGTCATGGACTGAACATTTCCACCAGCAGAAAATTTAATTCTTTTAATTAGTTAGGAGGCATATCAAGAGAGCTTCAACTACAAATTCCCGGCATCTCATATTATGTGAAACTTTTATTCACAAGTGTGCCCAGAAAAAAACAGTAATAAATTGAACTGATATTACCCTGTTTCACTCCTTAACAGGCACCCTTTCTTCGATTTTCAGCACTTTTAAAGGCCGTAACTCAGCTTAGATGAAGTGCTAATGAAGCTCAGTGCAACAGACCGGGTTACACTTTGCATAAAGTGAAGTACTGAACCCATGGTGAGGAGAGGGAGAAAAGAAAGAGCACGAGGAGGAGGGACACTTACAGCCTTCAGACAAAGAGAAGAAAGGAGAAACAAATGCTCTCCATATGCCTGCTCAGAAAGCTGCCAGACTTCCTGCAGCATGGGAGTGATGTGAGGATGGAAAGCAACAGCCAAATACCAAGAAGGGGTCTAGAACAGGGAGTCTGTCCTGGTGTATGGCTCATTAACCACCAGATACATCAGCCTCACTGGGCTTAGATGATACATAGGAGAAGCAGTACCCAGCACTGCCCTCATTCTATATCAGGTCTTTCAAAGACCTGATACTATGCACCGGAATGGGGTTATTTCTTTGCCAGCATGGCTATGTCCTCAAATGCTGGTGCTTACCAGGGCAGGAAGCCTGCTGCAGAATAGCAAAACTCACTCCAGCACCCCCCAGGGCTCTGGAGGCAGCAGAAATCAGAGCACCAGCTGAGTGGTACAGCCCTTATGAAGAAAAAAGTCCATTACGAGCATAGGCAAGGCAATAATTACAGAAGCTAAACAATTTAACATGTATAACTTAACACTTAATTCATACCATTAGTGACAATGCTTAGAAATGCCAGTAAGAACTAAATATTTAGAAATGGGCTTGTAGTCACGTAAAATAAAATCTTTCTGTGCGAGCAGCCCAGTTAATTATCAACAATGCAATCGGGTCAGCAGCTCAGATTTTACTCCAATGGGCAGTGACTGACATTCCTTGCTGTCTAGTTGCAGATGGCCATGCACCAAACTGTTGTAAAAAGTCCAAAGACTCCAGCAGACCCAGAAGGGAAGGGAAAAAAGGACGCATTTTTCACACAAATGCCGAGATGTTGTTTCCACTTCAGAAGGCCACTCTGTGTGAGCCCAGCAGGGCTTCCTCTCCAGGAGGCCATGCAGAGGAGGAGGAGATGGGTGTGAGGTTTGAGTCGCTGCCTACTCGGCCATTAGCCAAAGCCTTGCTGTCATTTGCCACACAAAGTTCTGAGCACCGTGAGCTGCCTTCGACTTTGGCGCTGTTTCCAACCAGGTGCAACACAGCACCTACAGAGCCCGAGTGAGGCTCGGCGCCGCCTTCACTCACAACCTTGCACTGCCCTTTCTCTTCCACTTCCATGAGTGATATGAGCAGCTTCTGCGAGCACTGCGTACAAACCTGTCTTCGGTGCATGTGGAGACATTCACATTCCCTAGGCTGATTATCCGCACTGTTTAAAAAACACACACACACATTCACAAAATTCTTATTTTTCCCAAGTACTGTATTCAAATTAAATATTCATCTCCTTTAAAAACCAATTAAATTTTACTCTCTAGCAATTTGCAAATCTAAACAGCAAATGTAGAAAAATAATTAGCATAGTAAGAAATCAGTTATTTCTCTGATAAGCTCATAAACCCTTTTAATTAAAGTCACAATATTTTTAATTGCTAAAGGGAATATTTTGTTTATAATAGCAAACATTTCTAAGTTTTAATTTAAGTTTCAATCTAATATTGTGATAACTGAGAAATGGCCTCCAGGGGGCAACAGTATCCACCAAACAAAATAATGTGCATTTCAACTTCATCAAAGGATTTTCTTGCATATCTCTTCTCGGGATACGGGAAAGTTAAGTTAGCCTATGCAAACTCTGACAAGTCTCCTGTGAGAAGAAACAGAAAAAAAACCAATCACCATTTATTCAAAACTCCATTTATTAAAAAAAGATATTATTAATCAAACTACGAGAGCATACTTTCAGTAACTTTATGCATGCAGTCTAAAATTCCTAATATAATGTATAAATAGGCATTATTTGCTTTTTAAGCTTTCAGACATGTTATTGTGAAGACATCTGAAAGATCTTGGAATTGCTGTATTGTGTCACTTTCCCTGTCAACAGCAAGCTATTGATGCGCAAAGGATTTACAAAACTTTGGGGTTGACAGAGATGGTGGCCTGATAGAGGTCAGGGTGACAGCACCCGGTGTGCCCCAGGACAGCCGGAGTGAGGGCAGGGCCAGCCACGCACACAGGCATGCTCAGCCCTCAGGCAAACACAAACCCTGTCGGCAACCTCGTCGTGTGCCCTCGCTGGCTAGGCACGATGAGGTGCCTTGGTGAGAAATATACCCATATACACACAAACATGGACCCCTCCAGCAGGTCCAGCTGCTCCCTGGAGCAGCCCAGGGGAGATGGAGCAGCGTCTCTCACAGAGTTCTCGGAGCTCTCCACCGTTCCAGCAGCACACTGGGCTGCCCAGTCAGGCCGAGGAGCCACACATAATCACATAAACAATCACATCATCTAACAACGAGCACATCCAAGTCGTTCGCGTTGGAGGACTAGAAGCACGTGTCTCAGTGCTAGGATACCAACATTCATCAACCAGAAGAAGGATTTTTTACAAAGCCATTGAGATTCTGCCATGGGTACCTTTGAAATTGCCACTCCTGGGGACATTGATCACGAGGTGTTACTGTCGGGCCACTACTTACTGGCAGCTGCCTGACAGTAACTTTCTAAACTGTTGTCATCCCTATTTCAAGTAACTGTCACACTAAAATCCAGCTTTGCTATTATAGATTTTAAAAAGCTGTTCATTATTCATTATTTACTGTGCTATTATGTTTAAGCACTTAGTCAAGATCATGCTGCCCAGCTGTTTGGGAAAGGAATTATCCTGGACAGCTTGTAGTCCAAAACTGCAGGAATATACATTGGATTGAAGGTAAATGCAGGTGTCACCCTGTGATGCAATATAAGACATGAGGTTAGTAGCTGGGAAAAAAAGAAAGGCATCTAGAGGAAGAAGAATATTGTGATGCCTCCAGGTGCCATTTCTTAAAAAATTAAGAAAAATACAATTAAACTAGAAGATTGAATATATGAGGAAATCACAGTAATCAAAACCCTCACATTCAAGGAGGCAGAACTCCCATCTTCCTTCTGGACACTACCCACAGAGATCTAGACTAGAGGTACATGATGGGAGGAGAGACAGGAAAGACAGTTTAGTCCAAGAAAGTGGTCAAATATTGTCACTTTTCTTGTGATTTTTCAAGATGCTCGAGTAATTTTGAGATCCAAAGGTACCATTGCTTAGTCCACTTGTTGATCTGTCTTGTTCTGTTTGACTTTTCTCTTCAATGTCTACCTGGCAGTCAGAATATAATCATAAATTAACTTTGTCATGTTTAACTTGGCAGTTTTATTTTGGATCCGAGGTGCTGGTGGAATACTTTCCTTCGTTTTGATCATAAAGAGGGAGCTCTATTTTGAAACACATTTTAAATTCCATTCATCATGTTGCTTTTGTAGTTTACCATGTCCAGGCTTGACGAAGTGTTGATCAATCACCCATTGAGAACATGACTCAGATAGGAGAAAGCACAATGAAAGCTGTGTTTCTCTGACTGCAGATTTTAATAAAAGGAAATTGCTCTTTGAAGAACGCCAACTTTTTTTCAGCCTACAGCCAAAGGGACGTCCAACAAACCTTAAGAAAAAAAAAGTCAAAATAACTATCTTCCTCCATATAAACCAGTATTTCAGAGTCTATTCCAAATGCCTTTAGCAGAAATACTTCAAAAGAAGTAGGATTAAGCATCAATTAGCATGGTGTTAGTAAAGCTGTCCTCAACAAAATAAACAATTTTTTATTGTTGCTGTTAGCTAGAAATGGAAATATTTTCATTGTTGAAGGAGGGAAATCAGGTGTCATGTAATTATTTAAAATAGTTTTTACATTTTAACATAATTCTGTGTAAAAAAAATATGAACTACTTGTCTTGGGGAAAAAAGGAGATTTGACAAAGACATATAAAAGCATAATTGCATTAAGAAAAACTTGGGAGAATAGAGTCACAAAATCAATATATTCCTATGATATTTAATTAAATAAAACCTAAGGTAACAGTAGTTTTTTCCAAGACCAAAAATATACTGGTCATTTCATTTTGAGAGGTATTCCATAGCTTTCTACTCTGGTAAATTGTGCTCCGTGATCTGCACTTTGGTCATTTACTTGTTCACAGGTAAGATTTCTTGTAGCAAGTTGTGATGAGTACAAGATTTCACATTAAAAAAAAAAAAAATAGGACTTATATGGGCATCAGCTGTTCATGAACTGTTTTGTATAATTCCTGACCTTTTTCAGCCAGACATTAAGATACATTAACATGGTCCTTCATACATGCAATGAGAAAACCCGCACTGTTAGAAGACTAAGAATCAAAGAAAACCAAACCTCGTCAGCCAGCTAAGCTCAGTAGAAACACAAAGAAATTCTGACAGGTAACACAGAAAACAAAACACCTGAAGCTGTATGCATTGAGGAGGAGCTTATCTGGGAACAGCTACAGCCGTGAGGTCATTCTCTTACAGCTATTGAACGGATGAGAAGTGGAAGCTGAGAACATCTCCTGCTACAAGTAAGTGGCTGGGAGTGTGGGACTGCCTAGCAGGGCATGTCTGCACATATCACACATTAGTCGTCATGACAACACCAACTTTCCTTGCGTCAAAGTAGACCATTACCGTGGGTTTTCCACCTGATTCTCGCCAGTGCAACATGTCCAATCAACTGTGCAACTCGTTTAAGTGATTTTCCACAGACGTTAATAAAGCAGAATGTTTACTACAAATTCAGGTCCTGTGCAAATCTTTTTCCTCTGGAGAGCCTCCTCGTTCATGTTTATTAATTATGCTGGCTCTCAAAGCTCTTATTTTCTTATTATCTCCATATTTAGTAAACTAGCATTGTTGGATAATAGAAGAATATCTCTCCGATAGTTTCCTTTTTGGAAATCGTTAGTCCAATTTAGTGGGTGTGTCCCTGTGTCTTTTTTTTTTTTCCCCATGAAATCTGGAAGCATCTGGATTTGTTCCTTAGCAACACTTTTTAGTTTGCCATTTGCTTTTATTCAGCTCCCCAAAGAGTGCTTTTAAAGCTGTAGTACGGTTGGCCATTTCAGAGAAGAAGCTTTTATTTTTTCCTCTTGAATGAATGGTGAGATCATGCCCAGATATCACAGCCTGACAGGAACATTCTCCAGTATATTAAAAACTGTCCTTGAAACAATGAAATACTTTTAAACTGAGATAATGGGTGAATTACTGGCAAGAATACTGATAACTTTGTCTATTGTGCTTGGCAAGGGCATAAGAGGAAAAGGACAGCTAATTCCTTAATGTTCTGCATAGAAAGTTAATTTTGACTAAACGAAACCTTAGACATTCATCTGAGCCTACAAAGGTACTTCTCAGCTTGTTCATATACGTCCAGCCCTTTGCTTTGCATACCCACACACAGAGGGCAGTGCTGTCGTCCAGCACAGCACACAGTGGTGCTTAGATGGCCCTCCCTGCACACTGGCAAGTACCAAATCAACAGCAGGAATTTTACAAGCGGTGGGACCAAATCACTTGAGAGTTGCCCCCTTTGGACACAATAGGTACCACAAAATATACATCACCTACACAAACAGTGAAAGTCCTTCCAAATACTTCAAGGTCAGTACATTGATGCCTGTCTCCATGCTTTGCAGTTCCACCCTTCACCACGCAAAGAAGAATTACACACGGTTTCAAAGGTGAGTTTTTTCACAGCATGCTCAGACAATGGTAAACCTGACCCTTTTAAGTTAATTTATAGTGAAATAACAAAACAGAGCAGAATAAAGAGTGCTACAATGGAAAATTTGTGCCAGCAGAAGTCTGTTCACCCATTAACTTCTGCAGAAAGGCCCTGAGACACACAATGGGCTGCTGATTAAACAGAGACTCTGCGCCTGCTCACTCGATGCCCAGAGTCCCCAAAATGTATGGTGCTCTCTTTGCTCCCTAGCACTCCTCCCAGTGTTATGGGTGCCATGTACCACAGACTGATCAGTTTATCTATACATAAATATATTCCAGAAAAAAACCCGTTCGATTTCTGTAGGCAGGCTTCAGCACATTTCGTGACCTAAACTATTTCTGTCCAAATAAGTACACTACCAAAACCCTGCAACAAACAGTCTCTTTGGCTAGACCCTCGTCCTAGGCTACTCCCCTTCTGCCGTTTAACCAGAACAAAAGGCACTTCACATTCCTGAGGAGAGATAATCAGTTTGCTACCCACCACAACTCTTTGTGTAGCTGCTTTGGAAATTCACTCAGGGGCTGCAGTGTGGAAATTCAGGCAATGAACTCCAGCATGACAAGGAGCAGTTATTATTGTGTGCAATGTAAGATGGCCTTTTGGCATCACCCTTTTGCCCCAACATCCAGCACAGAGAAATGCAGCTGGAGTTTCAACACACTTGGGTATCTATTTCTTGAATCAACCGAAACTCAGAAAGTTGTAAGACAAATCCTCCTCCTTTAGTCACACTCGTGTATAAACTGAACATCTAAAGATCCGTCAGGAACATCTAATCCGCAGGGAAGCCAGGATGACACCGTCTTGGAGGACATTTGACAACACCTAGCTTGTTTTTTTCTGTTGAATCCCTGATGTTCATACACACACAAGCCTCGGCCTCGCCCCCAAGGCAGCTATTGATATGATCAGCATTGGGATCAACAGTAGCAGAAGGAGGGCCAAAATGGAGTTGTTAACGGCCAGATCTGTAACTTATGTTACCTGTTAGGAGGTCCTGTGACACACACCAGCCCTGCTACAGAGAGATAAGGTGTATCATACCATCATCTGACACAGCACAGCACAGACACAGATAGCGCAGTGTCAGCGTTGAGCACTCACTCAGAAGATAAGCAAAATGGAACAGAGAGACAAACTGGATGGATATCCAGCATTATGTCTTTTTTTCTGCCCCTACCACAGACATTTCACCTTTATCAGATTTCAGAAGGCTGCTCTTGCACTTCAATGGAATAATAATTATAACTCCTCTCACTCTAACAGAATTCACTGCCTCTGAGATGTCTCATTTAAAATTACAGAACTCTGTGGTACGGTATTGTTTTTGCTCCCACTTAAGACCTGGGCTTTCATATACTGCAGGAAGACACTTGGTGGCACTCATTCAACATCATTTTCACTTCCCATACCACAGATTCTCTGGGTTAACCTAAAAACATGCAAAAAATTCCCCTTAGTAAGTTTATCCTATGAACTCTGTAACTAAGACCGACTTTTGCAGTCATTACTCCCTTTTTTACTTAATCATTAATGATGTAAAGAAATAATTCATTTTTTTGTAAAAAAAAATCCCCAAAGATCACTTTGTGATAGTAAACTGATCGCTAAATTTGATCTGAGATGCTTTTGCCAACCAATTATTTTGCAGAATCTTCATGTTTCTGCTTTGATGAGTACCTAAAATTTACTCCCCGTGTAAAGTGCAAGTTCTTTGTCCCTTAACATCACTGTTCACTGCAACCTGCGTACAGCTCTTTGAAAACAAACAAAAGAAACAAACCCCCACTGAACCATCTGGTAACCAGGATAGTTACCCAGAGACAACAGCAAAGGAGGTAGAGAGTTTCACTGGCTGTATCCTGTAGTCCTTCTAATTTATACTTCTGAGTGACAGCCATCTGCAACCCAATATTCATACCGTGCTTTGAGAAAGACACAGGGGAAGCAGCAGCACCCTGACCCATTTATACAAATACCTATAATCCCTCTATAAAATCCTGCTTTTCCAGGAACTACCCCCCTGTCTCATGGACAGTACCTTAAAGTGCTGCCAAGGACCACAGCCTTATCACTGACACCTGGCAGTTATTCTTATCAAGGCTGCTGAAAGATCTGACAGTCTGGAGGGGATTTATTTATTTATTTATTACCCTTAACAGCAGTCCAGTATGACATTAGCTAAGGATAATCCAACACCGTTAGATAGCCCAAAGCTTGACTGAAGGTGCCTCCTTTGCGGGAGGGGGAAGATCATGCCCAGATGTCCCGGCAACTCACCGCTTACCGCACTCAAAATAAAACTTTTGCGAAACAGGTTACAAACAGGTCAGTGGCCCCTCAGTGGAAATGTGTTAAAGCAATGGAGCACAGCTAAGCACATTCTCAAAACACAGATAACGCTCTCACCAACGGTGTAAGCGGCCTTCCCCTAGAACAGAAACAAGGCCCATTGCCCATCCCACCATCCGCCAACAACAGCCAAAAGAGTGACCCACAGCTGTTACTCCACGGTCACTGTGACCACAGAGCTTGATTACTTCATGGACGCCCATTGGTCCCGAACCTATGAAATTCGTGCTGCTGGGAAACTCCTTTCCCAGCAGTTTTACTTTTGTTCCAAGTTTCACCAGCTGCACCAGGGAAACGTCAACTTTTTCGGGCAAAGTGACCATTCCATTATCTTCATGTACTTGAATGCAATTTGTTTGTATACTCAGCAGTGTTTACATACTTGAGGAAATGCTTTGCTGACAAGTCCCACAGTTGTCTAATAATCTTTACTGAAACCCAGCAGGCACTTTCCAATGCAAGCAAAGACTTTTGCACGTTAAAAGGTGTGCACCCAAAGCAGTTTTTTAATTTCAGAACATTTTACTTCTGGCCTTTCTAGAAAGAGTCTTATATTTAAAAATGGGAGAGTATTATCTTCCCCCTTTCCAGACTTTTAAGCAACTAAAGGGCTTTTCCTCTAATATTCTTCTACAAAGAGTGAAAGACAACCCACCGTTTTAGCAAAAACACAGGAAGGCAAAGTGCAATCCAAAAGTGGGTTACAATTAATCAGCTGAATATCATACTGAGCACTATTTGACCACATTGAGCATATCAAATACAAAGCACTTACATGTGCTCTTCACACCAAGCCAGTATTCAGCGTATGCTGTGTCAGACGTGTTTTGTCACCATAATCACACAGCCTTTCCCAGACCAAGTGCCAGAGCATGAGCCACAAAGGGCAGAGCCTTTCCGAAACGCTTTGATGACCTGTCCCTTGCAGGAAGGTGGGGCTGCATTGTACAGAAATGCCAACAGCACCGTTTCTGTGAATTCTAGGTACTCCGTATTTCATTACGGTTATTATTTGTTTTGTTAAAGGTTCGTCCATGGGAGAAACAGGGGGGAATCGCGGGTGGCCGAGTCGACACCAGCCTCGGGGAAGCTCAGGGCAATGGCCGAGCAGCCAGAAGCGGCCGGTCAGCG
>VZTA01027664.1:0-55713 GCA_013398855.1 Mohoua ochrocephala
TGGAATATAAAAATTAGATACGATTAAGATGGAGTACAAAATCCTGCCCAGAATTAATTTTTATAAAGGAATGTTGATGTGAAATTCCAGGTGAATTGTGCCAAATAATGGATCCAGTGCAAATAGTTTTATTAAGCTCCTTAAGACATTTATTTTATGTTTCAGAGAGTAGTAAAGATAAGTCCACATCTAAGCTACATTTTCTCTGTGGCATTGCAGTGGAGGCAGAGGGTGTATAAACTGCAATTCCCACATTTAGATCTCTTACTTGCAAAAATTCAGACATTTGGAAGTTGTGGACTAAAGGAGACTGAAGGTGTCATTCTTTCTTTCATTCTTTCATTATTCTGAAGCCTAAATATGATAACATTCTACTATATTTGGCGAGGGAAGCCGAGCTATGGGTAAAATTAAACTGAGCATTATATATATACGCCAGGGGAAAAAAATACCTGCATGTATATCTGAAAAAACCCCCAAACAAACAACTGCTGTCACACAGAAAAGTTTTGGTCTGTTTTATTGAGATAGTTAAATAAAGATGGTAATCTTGATGATCGCTCTTACGACCTTTGAAAGCAAATGGCATATGTCTCTTGAACACCTAGGAGATTTATTCTCAGAGATCTATTCTCCCTGTGGTTGGGGATCCATTACTTTCAGGGGGAGTTCTACCTGCCTGTGTATGTCCAACTTTCACATCTGGTTTAAGGAAAAGTTCAGAAACTCCTAATACATGCTTTTTTTTTTCTTGATTAAATTTAAAGCTATTTTCTTCGTGCATAAAATTGATGTTGTTCAATGAATTAATTAAATTTAAATTCTGTTTAACGTAATGAATATAATGTAACTGAATATACTAGAATTAATTAGATACTTTTAAAGTGTAGTTTTGTTCTCTGACCCACTATAATTGTAGTTATTTTCAGCATGCTGAAAATCATTTAAACTAATTGTAAATTTTTGGTACAAAAACCCCAACGATATCTGGACTTAAATTTTACTTCACATTTGCAAACTCACTGTATTTCAACACTGCTCCGTTTTAATTGTCTCTGATAAATTTTCATCTAAGTTTAGATTTAAGCCTCATGATGAGGTTTGGGAAGGCAGCATACAGTAACATGATAGCCCTTGCAAGAAGTTGTGCCAAAGGGTGGGAAAGTTCCTGGTGTAAAGTTCCTGCTTCTCTTTGACCTCCCCCCATATTTCCTTGCAGGTTTGGATGTTTTAAAAATAACAGTTTGCTGAAATTTTCACCCAGTCATACCTACCTAAACTGGTCTTTCTCCAAATCAGTAATGAATTTTGCAGAACTTGATTTCACTTTGTTTTGAATTTTTCTTTTGGCTTAGTTAATCTAATTTTAATTTTTTTAAAATTATTTTTCCATTACAAATTAGAGATACTTTCCCATTTTGCTTTCCCTCTCCTCTTTCTTTTCATTTCCTTTCTCCCCTGAAAGAAAGAGGGAGAGAGAAAATTTTTCAAACTGTAAAATAAGGGGAGAGATGCATAGGTTTAGGTTGATAGGTTTCCGTGTCCAGAACCAAACAATTCTGAATGCTTAAAAAGTCCATTTTTTCCCAACAAACTTAGTATTCATTTAATTTGAATCTTATTCTTTTTTCTCCTATTATATTTGAAATAATGACTGCAAAGTTTTATATGAATGCACACTGCAGTTTAAAACTTGTATTTGTTTTGACAATTATATTTTATTACCTATCCCTTTCTCCTATTACTACTTCTTTTACTGGCAGTAAAATATTACGGTGTTTACCAGTGAAGGTTCAAAAAAACTCCAAATCCAAAAACAAAGGCCTGAACTCAAATCAGGAATTAAAATCTAGCTTTCTGTGAGAAAAAGGAAGATATTTATGATGTCACAGTAATTTATGATGTGACCGAGAAATAATGGGTCACAGTTTTAATACAGCTACCATGCCTTAGGACTTGAAAGGTCTGTAAATCATTAAATGATTCTACAACTAGTCAAAATAGACAAGTAGAGTAGACAGAGCCAAACGTTAACATATTTGACAGGTCTGTAAGTTAATTGCTTTTATAATGCCAATCAAGTAGGCTCCACTTCGATTTTTTGGTTAAGCTTCTGAGAAGTGAATTACCTGTAACATTGAAAATACCAAATCCACAATTTAAATTTTTTTCCCGCTGCAGACTTGGTCAGTGCTTATAAACAAACCTTTTGTTTCTGTTTAGACAGGTCATTAATATTCTCTTGTAGGACAGTCCTCACAACTTGTATCTGAGTCCTGGAAATCTGTGTGATGCAGTAGCAGGAATGTACTTCTGTTCAGACTAATTGCAATTCTATTTATGAGCACTTTTATGTGAGGATTTGACGGAGCTTGCTGCACATTTTATGTGCATTTGGACATTAACAAGACTGTGATTCTAGCAGCGTTTGCTGTTTGAGCTGCACAAAGTAAAACCTTAGCCAGACCAAGGGAAGGCTGTCCTCAGAAGACAAGAAAGATTAGCTAGAGAAAAACACAGTTCTGCCTGAGCAGCATGAAAGCTGTTTCTGTGATAGCCTGATCAGGGTAGTGAAAAGCAGATGATTGAGGGCGCAGGAAATCTCGTGATCTGAAGAAAAGGTATTTACTATATGAACTCCCTTTGCTAAAGAGCATTATCAGAATGCTGTGTAGATAGGACCACAGACGAGAGAACACAAAATAGCATGAGATGGCTTGTCTTGATTTTTGTGGCCTGGCTTTATGGAAAGAAAAGGTAACATAGAACCAAGCTTCTGAGAACCCAGTATGCTTTGCTCTTGACATATAGTACCATGAAATTAAGGTTGTCACCTTTGAGATCTGTAAGAAAAACAGTCGCTTTGGACTGCTGTCTGTTACATGGGACCTTTGCTGGTAACAGGAGAGTCCATAGTGAAGTCCCCTCTGGAACAGTTCAGTATAATTCATCAAAGCTCTTGGGATCTATTGCCGTACAAACACCGAGACTTTTAGAGGTAGTTCGAGGTGCTGTAGTGGCACTCTGTAAATCTGGCTTCTAAGACTTGTCCTGTCATAGAGTAGGTATGTGATTTTGTGGTAAAGCATTGAACAGTTCTGTGCCTTAGTTGCCCTTTATTATACAGTGAGGATGGTAATTCTTCCATTCTTGAAATCCTTGGTACATTTTAAATTTTTTTTTTTTTAAATGACAAGGAGGATTCTTTATTTCGTATCTGTACTTAAGGAGCCTTGACTTTAATTAGGATTAATGGATGCTAGGAAATGCACAGGAAAACAAGCTGCATCTGGCAACTGGCAAGGAGTAAGAGCTTGGGACAGAGTATGATATGCAGTAGGACTGAATATGATAAACAGTTGGCTAAAGATTTTGGAATTTGCACCTGCTTGTCTTTTGTAAATTAAACAAGTAACCAAGACATTGTAGACAATTTCTTTTGCAGAGGTTGATTTTTGGTAATTGTATAATATATTGCTTGTGTATTTTAATGATTGCCATTAATTGCTATAATTGCTATCCCTGGGTGATATTGTTGAGAAACATTAACACTCTAACAGCAGTAGTAATCCTTTCTTCATCCACGAAACCATAAAATGGAATATGTGATAAGTTGGATGGGATGCAGAAGAAAGATCTCGGCTGACCCCAAAAGCTGTTTGTGAGAGCAGGCAAGGGGCTACAAGTTGAAGTAGGTAATAAGGTTAATTAGAGGAACAAGAACGTTTGATGGTCAGTAGCACTGAAAGGGAAAGAATCTAGTACTTTCTTCTGGAATGGAGAACACAGAATTTCCTTCTTTAATTGCAAGCTGTATTCTCTTCAGAACATAAACCAAAGCTTTCAAATGGAGATGTGAAAGCCCGAGGAGAGTTGTGTCTGGTGTGCTCATTTCTTAGTTAATCTCGTAAGGGCACAAAAAGCAGTTATATTAAGAAGAACAGGAATTTCTTCTCCAAGTGTAATGAAGGGGCTGAAAATCTGTTTATTTTCCAGTAAGTTTATTGCAGAGCGATTTGAACACATGAAGAAATAGGAAACATTTTGACTTCTTAAACTGAAGTATTGTTAAGTGGTTGTTACTAATTTTTTTTTCATTACAGACTAGGCTTTATTTCTCCATGGACAAAAAACCCAACCAATCCTCAACTATTCCTACTTCTTTCTGTTCATTAAAGTAGGAAAGTAGCAGGAGACATGACAGACAGCACTGTCTTACTGTACAAGACTATACTGCCATCGAGAGGTGTTGGGTGATATCATACCAATTGCAGAGTTGAAGAACTGCAAAAATGGGAAAAAACCGAGCTTATTTTTAAAAATTCACATGTGTATGGGTGCATAGCTGGCTGACTTTGTTAAAGCACATTTAAAGGCATGCAGATTTCTAGTGTGTGTGTGTGTGTATGAATCGTTCTTGGATGACAGTGATATTTCCCTTTCATTTTCTTGCTCTGAATCAAACAAGACCATAAGTGCTTGTGATTAGGTCAAATGTTAAATTCTTTCAGAATAATGTGGGGCCTTTGTGGGCCCTTACAGATAATTATCTATGCAGTACCTCTGGGTATCTACTCCTATAAATA
This sequence comes from Mohoua ochrocephala, assembly GCA_013398855.1. Classification (NCBI taxonomy): domain Eukaryota; kingdom Metazoa; phylum Chordata; class Aves; order Passeriformes; family Acanthizidae; genus Mohoua; species Mohoua ochrocephala. The sequence goes on from VZTA01027664.1 coordinate 4,587, forward strand.
ACTCAAAATTGTAGTTTTTACTTTAATCACATGATAATAACTGAAAAGCAATAGATTTACTTTTACAGTCAGATCATTTGTTTAAAAAGTGATTGGAAGAGGTGATAAGGAATTCAGAGTTGAGAGTATTCGAGTTTGTAACTTCAGTACAGAAAAATTGGTGTTACTGGGAACCGTCTGTATGAAACAGTTGATGAATTTGATTTTTCTGACACGTAGTGGAGAAATCATTAAGCTTGAGCAACCTGAGCTTAAATGGTGTTTATTCTGGACAAAAAAAAAAAAAAAGGAAGTTTTCAAATTCTGCCCTTTGGGAGCTTATTTCAAATTTTGTAATTAAATACATTTTTAACTGCAAAAGCTAGCAAACCAGAAGGCAGTATTCTTCAACTTTTGGCCAAACAAAATGAATGAGCAGGGTGATATGATGTGCTGGGGATGTTTTGTCTGGTTTTTTTCCATACCAGTTTATACCAGTACCTTGAAAAGACTGGAAAAAAATAGATGGATGAGATTTCTTCCATTGCATTCACTATGCAAAAACTTAGAAACAATGCTTTTGAGATTCAAGCTACTGATTTGGAGATCAGGATCTCGGGAGACTCTGACAAGTTGTGAATGTTTGAGCAGGAGGGAATGCACACACTGGTCATACAATTAGCTGTCTGCCTCAAAACCCCTTCTGGTAAAACCAGAGTCATTGTACTTTCCTCACAGAAGCACTGGGAGGAAATAAATTAATATTTATGAGACGCTTGCATTACTGTGATGATGAATAACACAATAGGAGTTACCAGGACTAGATAAGCAAGAAATCATTTCATTAGAGTACAGTAGCCATCTCCGGTTTGCTTCCCCCCCATTTTGAGAGCAACGAGCTGCAGTTACCAGCACAGATGCTCAAATAACAGAATGATCAAAGCTCCCCACCAGGCGACTGTACTTGTTACCACTGAAACTGCCTCTGCACAGGCTGATAAACCAGCCTCCCTCTGCATCACAAGGCAGGCAGGTGGTAGAAACCCTCCTACTGAGACCTCTGTCAGGTATTGTCTGGCTCATCGCTTTCAGTTATTCACCGTTTGATTTTTGATTATATCTTTGATCAAATTCAGAGCATGACAAAGGTTGTTCAGGGAGTTCTGGGCTAGTATCTGGACAGTTTGGAAACGCTTCACTGGAAATGACCGGTGTCTCTCTTCAAACCTGCTGTGTGGGCAGCAAAATTTGTAGTCCTTCTAGTACTGTCTGGTGCATACAGGTCTCAATGTTTTTAAAAGTTTGAATGTAGTGAGCTTGATTGTAGGAAGTGGGTAAATAATAGCATCCATGTTTTTAAGCAGCATGCTGAAGCAGGGGAAGTCCTGTGTGATTTAGCCAGAGCAGCAAATGTCTAACGCTGGAAGTGTCAACACAGCCGGTTGGGCATGCAAACATAGGCATTTATATGTGCTGGCACCTGAAGTACTTCCCATCTGTTTGTATTGAAATTATATTATACTGAAATTATTTGCCTTTATTTTCCTTTAAAATCAGAGATATGTTTCTACTTCCTTTCTTTAAATATGGCATTCACTTATAAACGTTTTTATAGATTTTTAAATTGTTCCATGTTTTGGTGCATTAATAGTAATAATAATACTAATACTTAATTTTGTCGTAATCTCTTAAAATTTAATATGGTTTTCCTGTAGTGAAAATTAAAGGAACATTTCTCATGGAGTCATGGCACAATGAACTGCAGGAATATCATACTGAGGGAAAGTACTTTAATTGTGCTAATAGATCGATTGATACGCGTTTTTAAGTAATGTGTTTTAGAGAATGGCTGTGGTGTAACAAACTTGCAAATGAACATTATCACCTGCAATTCAGTTTTTATATTTTTTAGGAAGAAAATATGTATATTGGCATGTGGGAATGCCTAATAATTGTAATACCTACACCAGAATTTTTATTATATAGGAATATGTAATTCATCAAAGAACTTTTCCAGGATTCGTTTCATTTATTTTGAGAATTTTCAAGATGAGTAGACAAGTAAAAGAAATATTTTTTTTTGTTTTGAGCGCTTACTTATTTAACATGTTCCAGTTTAAGTGCAAAACTTAAGTTAACATATGTGCCACATAATTTATCAGTCTAATTTTTGATGGCAACAAGAATAGCAGTTTTATATATACCAGGATTCTGGTTTGGTAAAAGCAGTTAAATTAAATTATGCCAATTTGAAAGTCAAAACCAGTTGAGTTACACAAGAGCATGCTTTTCCTGGTGAAAATAGGAAACACTTGGGATATTTCAGGGGTTATGTAAAGACTTTAATTTGTAACCACATTGTGTATGCTCACTCTAAGTGGTAGACAAGAATAGTTGTTCGTGTGATTTGCCATTTCTTCAGCACATTATTTGAACCATATTACTGAGCGTATTTTTTATTTTGAATGATAGTTAATCTGAGCTAAAATTAATTCTTTTAACACTGGGATAATAAAAAAAAGATGTGTACATGGTGTTTACATACTAGACATCACTACATGCAAATGCTTTTAAATGCTTATTTCATTTTAGTCATTGCCTTCTAGAACAAAATAGTTGTTTTGTTGTAGGGAGGGCGAGGGTTGCCCTTTGCATAGTTTGTGTGATTTCAGAATCTAGAGAAGAGCATAGCTGTCAGGCCACAGAATTATGTACTTAACAGAAGTTAGAATGACACTCTGTTGAATTGGAGCCAGAAGGAGTTTGAATGAGTATTTTTTAAATACACTTAGGTAACCTTCACATTACTTTTTTTTCTGGTTGCAGATTTTTAGCTCGGGATCTCTCAGTGTAGTGGAAAGGTTGTGCCCTGAGTTACATATGATGAATGAGATGAACTTCACGAGAAGTAGAGGAAGTCCGAAATGCTTGCCACTGTTGTGTTTTAAATCAGACTTTCAGAATGGGTTGAGCGGTGTCTTCCCAACAAATGGAGACTGATACATTGGAAACATTTAGTGGTTCTTGATTAATAGAATCCTTCAGTCTGTAGACCTTCTTTTCTTTAATACCCGGTACCTAAATAATGATGTGGAGCTCAGACTCTTGAATCAAACGGCATTTAATGGCACTGAAACTGGTAGTTCAGAGGGTTTTTTTAAAAAAGCACAATATAATTGCAATTCTGTTTATTGGAATCCATGTATTCTTTGTTATATGAACTCATGTCAAAATTGAAAAAAGTTTCTGCCAGATTTCTACTCTTTAACAGTATGATTTCACTTTCTATATACTGCACATCACAGCTTCTTTACTAGTTACTAATTTTCCTTTTTACTTCATTACTTGTGTTAGAGTGTTCTTGGCTTGTCAGTATTGCATAACTTGGTGTTGGTGAGTGTGTTCTTGCAAAAAGAACTGAGCTGGTGTCTGTCTGATGTACTGCAGTGTCCTGCAGTGGCTGACCTGCTTCCTCTCTGTTTTTCCCGACCACTCATCTTGTGGGGGAGAAGGTTTCTTACCTTGTGAGGTGCACTAATACTAAAACTCCTGTCTGCTAATAGCTTAACCGACTGCAGCAGGATTGAAAATGCCTTATCTTGAATGTAACAGGATGCACGCTGCGAATAATGTAGCAGGTTAATATATTGATTTCTACTTTTAATTTCAGGCTGGAGGTTCTCAAGTAATCTTTACCAATCCACTGGAAATTGTCAAGATTCGATTGCAGGTGGCTGGAGAAATTACTACTGGTCCACGAGTTAGTGCCCTCAGTGTATTAAGGGACTTGGGTTTCTTTGGTCTCTACAAGGTATGTTTTTAAAAAATGTTAAAAATAAGCCTGTTATAAATCTTTCAAATCAACATATAATTTCATTGTTCTCACAAACTTTCCTAGGTGGATACAATTTTACTTTTTAAACAATTATGTGGTTATATCTTCATTTTTCATTTTTGATTAAGGGAAGAAACTGTCTCATTTTTTTGAGCATGTGGTTTTTGTAAATTTTACTGAGATTTCTTTTCTCACTTCGGCAAGTTTAAGGTTCATTGAGTATTCGTTTGTGATTCCTAATATTCTGCCTGGTGTAAAAATAAGCTTGTTTTCATCTGCTGCATGATATAGAGCTTACAGTTTTGGAACTTTGCTTTTGCTCTTCTGTGTTTGCTTCAGCAACTTTCCCAGATGTCATCGTTCATTTGGTGATGGGAATTAATTGCAGCACAATAATAGTGAAGAAATACAGACAGTGGGAGCCCAGCATAAAAATAAACTCCTAAAGCAAGCTTCCCCTTGCTTCCTTAGAAGAATATTTCCCTAAATAATGCCACGAAAAGCTGCCTTTGTGAGTGTATGCTACAGACTCCGCAGTTCGGCTTGCTGTATTACTGTCTTCACATAGAGACATAAATACGAAGAAGTAAAGTTAGGTTTAATGATGGCAGCAGGAATAAAAACATCTTCTGAATGTTGAATCTAATAGGATATATGCTACAAATAATTTAAAGGATGAAGATACTTTTATGATGTCTCTTCTACTTTTAGATGAGGGAGACTAGATATGGGAGAATAGGAAAGGTCTCGAAGTACTTTGAGAAAGCCAGTACACTCAAGTATCGAAACAAAAGCTGTGGTGAATACCATATACTGCAGATACATATACTGTGTGGTGTTTCTTCAGACTCTGCAGCCTACAACTTGGGAGAAAGCTTTCACACTTCCAGTTTGTCCCAAGATTTCCAGTGAAGCAGGCAGTGTTCCTCTGTTTCTTACTTACAGCAGCGCAGCCATAAATTGAAGATGCTTCAGAAGACACCAAATGAGCCCCATCCCCCTTCTCCACAGTATTTGAATTCCATCTGCTTTTTAAAGCATCCAGTCTTTTAAAATTATTCTGTTAACATTACAAAGAAGGAGCCTGCCCGAGAGAACGTGTCTGTATATTTTGGCCTGGAGAGAAGTTGCAGGTCTGAATACGATTTAATGGGGAGTTGTTTTTCCCTTTAAATTGACTTGCTAATTTTTTAGGTGTTTTACTGAAGCTGAGGCTATTGTGTAAACTCCTAGTAAATGGCATTACGGTGTTGATCAGATTAACATTTACAACTGAAAACAGGGATTTTGTAAAGAGTCTGCTTCCCTGAGGCTGTGCAGGAATGGAGGTCAGCTACTGACTTTTACTTGGACTAGCAAAAACAAAACCCAAAATGAGAACCAGTGATGAACTGGTTTACTAAAGTAGCAATTTCTGATTATTTTTCTCCCTAAATACCTGCTCTTCGTGGTTGAGCAGAATTTGCTACATTTTTCCATTTTTAATGGCATTAATGTCTTGAGTTGTATCATGGATTATTTCTACCCACTAGAGTAAATACTGGTGGATATTAGTCAGGACTACACCTGAACACAAGCTAGTTACAGCACTATGTTGCATTGAAACAGACAGTTATTTAATCACAAGACACACAGTTTCATTGCTTCATTTATTGAGTCCATTTACCTCCACAAAAAAAAAAAAAANAGGGTTTGGGTTTTGTTTTACTCAGCTGCTGTCTCTGTTTCTGTCTCTCTCAACCCATCCACCCCACTTCTTGTGTTCACGCCCTTTTGTATGTCGTTAGGATTCATTGCCTTCAAAAACTTGAGTGATTTGACAAAACTAGAGAATTTAGCCTGGCAGTGACAGGCACCCACTGAGCACAGAGCACGTCCCAAGGCTTGTGTCCGAGGGCACCCTTAGTCACAGCTGGGTCTGTAATTGGGCAGGTTTGTGTTGTTCTCTACCAAACACTTGGCACTGCAGCCGAAAGAAAATGGTAATCCTATCTGCCCCCTTTCCCGTGTGCCAGTGAGAGCATTGGTGCACCCATATAATGATCTGGAACAAGAAAGTCAGTAAAGCCTCCTCCTCCTTAGGGCTTAGTTTGTTTTGAACCCAGAGCAGCTCCTTCTGTAGCTTCTCAGGATGGTTGTACCCAGTCGAAGGGAGGAATGGCTGTGGCAGGGGGGAGCCAGTCTGTCTAAGAATAGTTTTCAACTGCCTTGAGGTGCTTGTGTTAGAGGCAAAAGCAGCCCTCTCCTGAACGCTTGTGCTGGAGCTGGCAGTGTTTGTGAGGCCAGGCAGGCATTAATAACTCATTGCATCAGTCACCAGCCCCAGTAAATGGTCTTAAATGAATTTCATACGAGACTTGATTTGGTAGGTGCTGCCTTCTCTGGTGGGGCTTCTAAATTAATTTAGTAAGTATAATGACCGAGTGGACATCAAGTAATAATGAATCTTCTACTAATGAGAACTGAAATATCTTGGTATGTTTGGAATGTTCATACTCTTAACAAGTCAAATTAGCTTTAAACTATAAAACAGGAATGAGGATTTTATTACTATCTCAGTACTTCTCATGTTGTTCATTCTAACATGAACAGCTCTTCCATTTGCATCTGAAGTCTTTGTTTTAGCTTTGTCTTTTGTGTCTCAAGACACAAGACTTGTATCTCAAGCCCTTTATGTACTTGTTTTAGTAGATCTAGGTATGACTCCACACATACTGCTGTGGAAGAACAAGAATAGATAGTTGTTCTAGAAAATAGTTTTCTTTGGGAATCTTGGAGTTTCGTTGTAGGCTTAATGGGCCTTCATGTAAGTATTCCAGCTGTTTAAACACTTGTCTATCTTAGCCATGACTTAAAGTAACTGATTGACTTTCTTCTGCAAGTGTTGAAAGCAAAATTTTAGACTTCTAATTTCAGGAATTTTAATTTGAAATAAATGGATGTCTTTTTTTTTGTTTTAAGTTTTATTTACCACATTGCAAGGACGGCAGTGAAAAGTCTCCTTTCCTAGTTCAGAGAAAAGTCATCCCTGAAAGCTGTTCTTACCACTACAGATCCATCTGGCATGCTCTGCTTAGTTCCCATGAGTCGTTTAGGCTGAAATTCAGGTGAAAGTCTGTAAGAGTCCCAGATAGTAGTCAGCAAGGAAGAATGTATTAATTATAAGTGCAGCCAGAAGATGTAAAGAATTGGTCTTAGCTTCATAAGGCAAACTCCTGCATGTCTTAACAAGATGTACTGCTTGTTATTTGAATTCTTATATTTTGTATTATTTTCTACCTATGAAGCACTTCCTGTGGCTTTCAAAATAAAATGCCCACACACCCCTGATATAGGTAATTTCAGTGCTTCTGTCTTGCATTAACAGGGAAAACCAAGGCACAGACAGATAAATCTTATGTCTCATGTCAACAAATTAGCAAAGGAAATGCTATGTAAACCCTTTTTGCATCCAGCTGAGTGAATTTTGTATTGATTATGATCATAATTATCCCAGCATTCTAGTCCAAATGAATATCCTTTGAGGATCACTGAGAAGCTGGATTGCATCGTTTTGGTGCCCCTCTGTATAGGTGAGAGTAATACTCTCTTGGGTCATTCATTGGCATGTTAATGTGGCACTTTGCTGTGCTACCGACAGAAACAGTTCACAGTAGTGCTGTGCTGAGATCTCTGCTCTGTGCTCTCTCTACTTGCAGACTTGGTGTTAGAATAATTTTTGTCGAGAGCCAGTCCTGGAGGTCACCTGGGCAATCTGACCAGGTATTTGACCACCTTGATGGTTTAAAGCAAACAAAGAAAACAAAAAGACCCACACCCTTTTTCTTATGCCTCATTGAATTGGCCATGTTAACCTCCTGTCCATTGCCTCTGATCCTTCCACTGTGCACCTCCAAGAGTAGTTTTCTTTCCCTGCACTCTCCTTTAAGTGAGCAATAAGGTCTCTCCCTAGCCTGCTCTTCTCAGAGTTGAGCACACTGAGTTCCTCTGTTTATATGCCATGGACTACACAACTCCCTTGATGGCCCTGCACTGGACTCACTCCAGTGTGAAAACATCTTTCTTGTATGGGAGAGACCAGAACTGGACACAGGGCTCCAGATGTGGTCCCAGCAGTGCTGAATGGAGGTAATAATCACTTCCCTTGCACTCTTGCTCCTGTAGCCCAGGGTGGGGCTGTCTGACTTCACTGCAAAGAGGCGTTGCTGACCCATACTCAACTTGGCCACAGTATCCTCCAGACTTTCTCTGCAAAGGTGCTTTCAGCCTGTACTGCTGCATAGGTCAATTCCAGTCCAGATGCAGGACCTTGCATTTGCTGATTTGAGCTTCATGATATTCTTGTCAGCCTGTATCTCCATCCTGTGAAGGTGTCTCTGAACAGCAGCCTCTCACTATAGCACACTACTTCCCCAATTCAGCATCATCTGCTGAGAGTGCAGCTCATGTTCCACTGGTTTAGCTATGGGATATTTTGACAAGCTATCTCAAAAGCCAGGCTTTTAGTCAAGGTGTACAACATCCATTGCTGTCCCCTTATCCACAGGTCTGGCCAACTGATTGGTCAGCTGTGATTTGGTAAATCCAATTGTATTGGTTGTTCCCAAGCTCTCTTTTGGCCTTCATATGCTTGGAAATGGCTTCCAGGAACATTCGCTCCCTAAACCTCGCAGGAACAGAGGTGTGCCCAAACATCTTGTAGTGTCCCAGATCTTCCTTCTTGCTCTTCAAGATGGGTGTGATGTTTGTCTGTTCTAGTTACCAGAACCCCCTTGTCTGACTCGACTTTCTGAAGGTAATAACAACCTCACAACGTCATCGGCCAGCTGTCTTGGCACCACTGGAGGTATCTGTTCTGGTCTCAGGATTGTGTATGTGCAGATGGCTCTAAGTGCCCTGTCTGCAGGTAATGCAGACTTTCCTGGTAAGCTTGTGGACCTGAGAGGCCTGGGGACAGATTTTACTAGTAAAAAGCAAGACAAAAGTAATTTCTCTGCTTTTTCCGTGTACTTTGTCATTAGGTTTCCTGCCCCCGTTGTGCAACAGCCTCACAATTTATTTATTGTCCTTTTGCTGCTGATGTGCTTACAGGAGCCCTTTTTACTCCCCCTTCGCATCCCGTACTAGACTATCTCCAGCTGATTCTTGGCTTTTCTGTCTCAATTGCTGCACACCCAAGCAGTGGTTCTGTATATCCTGGGTAGCCCATACCCACTTCTGCTTCCATTTTATTTTCTGCATTTGAGCTCAGTCATGAGTTCCTCCATGCTGGCCATCTGACTTGGTTGCTCAGCCTTCTGCACAGTGGAATAAATCATCCTAGTGTTTTTGAGGAGACTGTCCCTGGTGGACCTTTGTAACTCTTAAAGTTTTTATTTGGGGGAGAATTCCTATCACAGCACATAGAGCTCAGGGTGCGATAATTGATATCTCCTCCTCTTCCTTCCTCACCAAAGAACTAAACAGTAGGTCTCGGGTCATAATAAGTGCAAAAATTTACAGTCAGAGCTTCCTCCGAGACTCCCTGCGCCTTCACTGGGTGGTCAGATATTAGCCATTCTGTAATGATACGCAGCTTGGAGAAAAAATGCATGTTAATTCCAGCAATAAAAAGATTTGACACATACAGCTCGTTAAGCTGACTGCTGGGTTGAACCCCTGTAGTTCTTTAAAGCTAGAAAGCAAATATTTTTTTCTGCCTTTGTCTAAAATTCTGAACTACTTGTGTAAATAAGTATTTTAAAACATTGTCCTGCTCAAAATCCAGCTGCTGCTTTGGGGAGGCACATAACAGCACTTTTGCAGAAGGAATTTGTTTCCTCTTTTTGTGTTCTTTCTCCCAGTCATAGTAACTGTGAAAGCACCAGGGCATGGAAGCTTGTGACTAGTAAATTCTTTAGCTACAGATACTCTGTAGATGACAGCTATTCTTAAAAATACACAGACAACATATCGCAGTCAGGGAAAATATCATTTAACCTAATGCAAAATACCATTTCTGTTGGCAGAAATGGGAAAGGATACTTTTCTGGTTTTCAGTGTTTTTAATAGATTGTATTTAATTCTTAGTCACAGCTGAATATTGAAGTAATCATCCAAGATTAGCTAGTCCATTTTCTGTCTTCTGCCTGTCTTACACCTTAATATGAATAAAGTCCCGTTAAAGTCAGTTGAATTTATATTCTATTGGTTTTGAAAGACATCTTTAAAGTGTTCATGTAAATAAACACTCTAAGTATACCTGCTTATTTTGTACATCACAGAAAACTCATATCCATATAATATCTGCCATAAAACATTTAATAAAATGTTACTCCTCTTACACATAATCATTCTGAATAGTGCTTTACAGCATAATAGACAGTGCCACTCCATAATTTTGCACAACAAAGTTATTCTGTATCCCAGGAAGACAGTAAATAATAGAGTGGTAAATGATTCTTCAAGGAAAGGGTACGTTGATTATGGTAATGTTTATTTTTATAATTACTACAAGGTATTTAGCTCAGATTTGTGCTTTGGCTGATATTGCCAACACAGTTTTCATTTCCAAAACTAGGCAGAAGAGCTTCCAAAAGTCTCCTTTTCCCCCTCGCCTCCCTTCCCCCCAAATACTTCATAAACAAGCTTCTGGTGTGTTGACCTGGAAAGTGTAATCTCAGGTGACAGGATGTGTACCAAGCTCTCACCTGGTTCCTTTGATAACAGCTGAGCTATTTCATGTCAATGAAGCTGAGGGTTTACAGCAGGATGATAAACATGTGAAACACAGTAGTAGAAGTTTTGAGTTACATTTTGCATCCACCATGCCTATTTGTGACTGTTCTCATATGTGAGAACCTGCTTTTCAGAAATTCCCTTTTAAATTAACCAAAAAAACCGCCCTTCCAGTTAAAACAGCTACATTTTTTTTTCCTGCAAACTGAATTGAAAGTGCTGGTAGAGCATTTGAAATCAGCATTTTATTCCTCTAACTTGATGTTCTAAATCAGTTTCATATTTTGGTTGGTATAAATATATGTTAATAGAAACCTATAGCAGCTTTTAAGGCAATGTCATTTTACAGTGGGAAAAAAAAGGCACCCCTTGAAAGCAAATACCAGTAGTATTTGACTGACTGTTACCAAACCTGTGAGGTGCTGTTAGGGCTCCGATTCCAAAGGGTTAAGTCTGTAGTAAAACCCAAGAAGAATGCAAAATGATCAAGAAATGACATGCTGCCTATTGTTTGTAGCTATAGGATCAAAATAACAATTATACATGCCAAATAAATTCTAAACCTGTAAAAGAGAAAAAGAGGGGGTGGCTGTAAGTACAGGTGCCAGAAGCATTAAATAACTCTCTCAGACAAGGTGCACCACTGTTGTCTTGAATGCTGCTAGGTCCCCCCAGTCTGGCATTTTTCCCCCTGCACTAGACAATGTGCATTCACTGCAGGAGACTAGGCTAAGCCTGCGTCTCCCAGACCTGCCGGCTCCTTCTGCCCAACCCGACACAGAGGTGCCTTTGTCAGTATAATTACCCTCCCCTTGTAGTAGAAATAGTTTGTTTAGAGCCTTATTTGCAGGTAGAGCTGGTATAAGCAGGAATTAGCATGCTAAAGAACCTGCCCCAGCACTGACTTGGGCTTATTTATCCGAATCTTTGACAATCGGGGTTTTTTTTTCCTCCGTTGGTTTATTCAGCGAGATACTATCCGAGATTAAGAGCTTTAAGGTTATTAAAGAGATTGAAGATGAGAGCCAACTGGCTGTTGTGCGAGGAAGGCGCATGTCCTGGTGTGTAGGATCTCCCAACAATTTCATGCCTGGCAGGTCTGCACCTTGGCTGCCAGAATAAACTCGGGCGGATGCTCCTTACTGCTTTCTGGGGATTGATTAAAACTCCCTTTGGCTTTCAGCACGTTGTCCACATCAAAAAGGTGCGAGAAGTAAAATAAATGTTTCTTTTTGCTTTTCAAGATACTGTGGCCAATCTCCCTAAGCCTTCCTAATTGGCCTGGGCTGTTTGCGGATGATTAACTTGAAGTTAAATGGGGCCTGCTTTTAAACATGCTTTCCCAGACTTTAAACGGAATGATGGGGGGAAACTTTAGACTGCTGCAATGCTGGACCAGAGCCAAGCTGGGTTATTATTAAAGTGGATCCAAGTTTTGATCCAGGTTTTGTTTACGCTGAGCCAACTAAGTTGATGGACATCCCTCCCTCTCTGCATACCTGAATGTACATTATTAGTGATATTAACAATATGCCACTTCTGCCCTATGAAAAAGAGCCTTTTAATGAAGGGGGAGGAATATTAGCAGCTCAGGTTGAACTAAGAGTTGCTTGCATTTGGACTTCATTGATTTCTCTAAGTTATTTTAACTATGTCACGATATTTCAGGGTATGAAAAAAATGCAGAGGGAAAAAATGTGTGCAGTGTTTAATGACAACATTGCAAAGAAAATAAAAGTAATGTGCCCTGAGGGCAAAGGCAGCGAGGAGATTTGCTCTGAGGAAAAGCATGCTCTAAAAATAAATCTTTGAAGAAACCATGTCATTCTGTGAATGTTTCAGTAGTTTTATAATTTTTCTGTGAAGTAAATACAGTGCAGACATTTGATCCTTAAAATGTTGGGGTTTTTCATGCAGAAGTTGGTAAAACCCTAGTCTTGTCCTCCTATGTGAAGATTAAAGGTAAATTGTTAAACAGGCCTTTGTTGCACATGAGAGCCCGGAATCCTTGTTCTGTTGAATACCAAAGGTTCACCTTCTCTGTGTCCTCAAGGCAGAGCATGTGGGCAGAGCAGCACCAACACCAGTACTTTTTGAGTTCCTTTCTGGCATTTTCCTTAGTGTCTCTAGAAAGGCGTAACAAGAACCAGCGACTGGCAGCATAAATCAGACAAATCCAAGTGAGGGAGAAGCAGAGAGTCTGAACAGCAGGAGTCATTAACCTCCAAAGGGAGTGTCAGGGGAAGTGGTCAGTACTCAGTTGAAAACATCAAGAAATAAGCTGAGAAAGTGTGGTGGGAAGCAGTGGGGGCTGGAGCAGAGCCTGTTGTGCTCCCTGTGCTCGGTAGCTGAGTCTGTGACACACAGAAGGTCTGACTACAAGATCTAATGGCCTTTTTAGATAAATCTTTATTTTCTCAGAGGCATTCTCTGACTGCAGACTGCACTTAATAACGTCTCCTGAGAAGTGGCTTGCAGGACCTGGTTTTCTCGTCACGCACCCTGCTGCCTTCCCCTGCCTTGCCTCGTGGAAAGGCAACTTTACGGTTTTTCTGACCCCTTGCAGCTCTTCTGTCTTTGATAACCAGCATCCAACTTGGATAAGCACTATATTTTAACTGGTATTATAGTACAAGCTAAGCTTACAGATGTGTACAGGCATATCATTAGATTTAATTAAATTGTGTGGATATTAACATGTCCCCTGTGAAACGTCTGGCACTGAGCCATGTGCTGGTAGACCTGTGAACAAGAGAAGTACAGTAACAAGGGCACCCCCCGAGGGTTTGTGGATGAACCTCAAGCAGTTTCACCGGGTCTCCACCCTTGCTTCAAAGAGAAGAGGCTTAGGCTCATCCATGAACCATTTCTTTCTCAAGCTTGAAAGATTTTACCCATTTTCCCAAGCCACCTCTTGTTTGTGCTTTCCTCCTGGTCTTAGTCCTGGCAGGTTCTGGTGTCCTCTGGATCTCCATATTGAGGAAAGGCAGACTGCAAATCACTTTGCTGTTGGAGCATGGATACTATTTGATATTTCATTTTGGTTGACCCTCCCTGGTGGCCTTTTTGCTTTTCCCCCCTGCTTGAAAATCTTTTGACTGCTTGCCACTACCCCAAAAATTTCCTTTCCTGTTTGCCTCCCTCTTAGATTTGAAACCAGCTGTATTGCTGGCAACTTCCTTGGCTGATTGTGCCACTTCCACAAATGGATAGCAAGGCAAATTTAACAGTAAGAATTGAAATTTACTGAAACAAATTGTTTCCCAGACAACTTGTACTTCAAAATTCACAAGTAAATCAAGCTGTTACTGTTCTGCAAAAGACTTGGTGTTTTGGCCCTACCCCCTCAATATGTGTTGCATTATCAATTATAGTGCCTGTATAAATGTATGTACTGTTTTCCCTGGAGTATTTATTTTAAGTGAGAGTGAGAGGTGACAGACCTATCCTGTGGCTCAGTCTGTTCCAAACACATCTTAAACTCCCACTGCAGGTTCATGGCTACAAGGTCAACTATTTAAAGTTCTCCAAAGGTATTTTCAGAGTTTACTCAAACACGTGATACTTTCTCATACCAGCACATAACTACAGTACTACAGAGTGAGGGAGAACAAGTAGACAAGATACATACAATGACAGCAGTTACTGAACCAAGAAACAACACACAGTCGCTCCTCAGCTGTGTGAAATACATGGATCTCTCAAAATTTTGAGAGGAGAAATTGCTTTTTCTATAAACCCTTTGCAGCAAAATGAAGAAATACAACGTTGCTCTGTTCTTGAATATTCCTGGTAAATTTGCTCATTCTCAAAACTTGTTGTCTTTTTCAACACAGGGTGCTAAGGCATGTTTTTTGCGTGACATCCCCTTCTCTGCCATTTACTTCCCCTGTTACGCTCATTTGAAAGCTTCATTTGCAAATGAAGATGGGAGGGTTAGCCCTGGAAATCTGCTCTTGGCTGGATCAATAGCTGGTAAGTGCCCAGATTTCTTTTTTCATGGCTCTGTACTGCGCTGGCAGCACAATAGTTATGGCAGTGACAAGAATAACAAAAAGTGCTCAAAAGGACTCTATGCAACAGTGCTGCATTTTGCGACCTTACGCAGAAACAACGAAGTTACCACGCTGTAGAGTGAGTTGAAGATACTGTAAGTTCCTGGTATAATCATAACATTCAGGAAGCAAAAGAAAGGGAAAAGAAAGTTTTTTGCTGATGTTTTGTTATCATATATCATCGTTCCTTGTGAAGTTACTCTGCTGGTTTTGGCTGTGTCTCACTGGCAGGTAATGCTTTGTTGAAATGATTTATAAACAGACCAATGGCAGTCATAAAATTCTTTATGATCGAATGAATCTTGAATTTTGGTTTATATAGTCCAGAAGCCACACTAGAAGTACAGCTCTCCAAACACAATGACATAACAGGTGACAAAATGATGACAGTATTTGCTACCCTCAGTATCCCATGAAGTTACTTGGCTTCTTGAGGATTTTACCTTTATCATTTTTTTTAATATTAAAGAAAGCAGAAGATCTTGATAACGTTTCTGCAGTGGCACAGGTTGCTAATTCCTAGCATACCCAGATATGACAGAGGTGCAGAGTGTGATCTTGATCACTTGGTTGTTTTAGGCTGCTGCATAACAGACAGAAGAGCCCAAACATGCCTAACTTCTCAGAGATGAATTTAGCTTGAGTGTGCCAGAGCCTAAGGGAGAAGACAGAGACAGGCTTTGTAAGCCTCAGCTTGCCCTTGCGTCTGCTGCATGGCTGGGCCCTCTGCAGCACCCAGCTTCTACACCCAAAGGGGACCTCCACTCGGTAGCTGCCTGCTGCAGGGGGCAGCTTGAGAGTCTTGCTCCTGCAGTGTCTGTGGTTGCCCCCAGGAAACAAACAGGCTTGCAAATTTGTGCAACAGAACCTGTAGGGGAGTGTGTAGCAAGCAGGAGGGCTCACATCAGCTGGTATTTCCACCATGCTTATCAGGGGCTGCTTGATCTCTCCAAGCTGCAGCCGAGTTCTTCCTTCAGCATGGCCCCTGGCAGACTGCTGTGACCTGCCAGGTGAGAAAAATGATGGAATGGCATGAATCCAGTACAGAAAGGGGGTTTAGCAATGTTTTCTCATTTGATTTTAAGCTTTCTCCTCCCTGAGAAAACTTCTTGGTCAAGATTATACACGGGGCTGTGTCCCTTGAGGAGCAGGGCCCTTTTATAGCCAGTATTTGGTCTTAGACAACAGCTAAGATCAGTTGGTTTGTCTTGTTGAAGCATATAGATCTCTATTCAGTAGCTCATAGTCCAAAGGAATTGAGCTGGCACTAGCAAAGCCAGCTGTGTTCCAGTGACTGCTGCTCAAAACCCCCTTGTCCTCTCCCCTCCTCCACCCCATTCCAGGGCCAGGCTCCAAACCCTCCAACAGGAGCTTTTACAGCCAGCCTATTTCTCACCCATTTTAATGGAACAAAACAATTTTTGAACTTTAGATCATATTTACAGACTTGAAACATAAGATGGCTTTTTTAAGCCAAGTAATTTCTTAGATTTTCCTATTTTTCTCTTTCTAGCCATTGTCAGGTGATTGCAGACTGCGATAACCGTCCCTTTGAAGTTCAGGCACAGAAGCAGTCTTTATTGTTGCTGATATGGCTCACCAATCTAGCTGTAATGTGAATTTTATCCAGTGCTTCCTGTGAATCCCATCCTAGGTTAACTCTCATGAGCAAATTATAGTGTTAGAGATACAACACTCATCACACTGTTTACAAAACCAAGACATTTATTTTATTGGGTACACGTAAAGCGTGATGGAGGTGCATGTGTCCACTGTTTTGCCAAAAGTTGAGGGAAAGACAGAACAAAACACCCACCATTTTTGAAAAGCTGGCTTCGGTCTCTGGGCTGATGTCTCTTCTCTGGCCAGGGATCTCACCTGGTCATCGGACTTCTGACGTGTGCATGAGCTCTGGCTGCATGTGGGAAACTCCCCCTTCGCACACACAGCCCACGGTGCTTGGATGTTCAAGCTAGCCATACTCTGATGTGCACCCGTGTCCTTTGCCAGTGCGTGTTGCTTGTACTGCCCACGTTATCTTCTTTTCCACTATGGTTGGTGTCACAGGCAACATGCATGTCATCTTAGCTTGATCTGCTTCTGTTTCCAGTGTTCACCAGATGTCTCAACCTGTTGTGCCGTAGCGTATTCTGAGATGATTCTAATATCATCTGCAGGATCTCTCCGTAATTTGCTCCGTCTGCTTACTGCCTCCATGAACTTCCTTCTCCTCCCCTAGCTCCTCTTTTTTCTTGTCAGCTCCTTGTCAGCTATTTGTCACGTTCTGATTGTAAGCTTCTCTTGGCAGCAATCTGTAAATTCGATTTGTCTGTAAACGCTTCTGTCCTGTACACATAGTTCCTAAAAAAAGGATTTTAAGTATCTCAAGTGCAAAATATCCTCAATAATATAGAGTGAGTCATAAGGAGATGGAAGTCAACGTGTAGTAAGCAGAATTGTTTCTAAGTTCGTTCTTTGGTTTTCTTGAAAACACTGGTTGGCTTTTGAAGGACAAAAGTCAGGCTTTAAATTGAAGACTCAGGCAATACCCTGGTGTGGGTAAGGCTAAGCAAAGAGGAATTTCAATGTTTCTGGAGTTCAAAAAACTTGACCAGGTTTTAGTGCTTGCCTGCCAGACAGCTCATGCTTGCACTGAGTGCACGCTCAGTCTATGAGTTATTTTGAGGGGACAAGGAGAGGAGGAGGAAATCTTCTTTTGGTGATATGCACATGATTTGATCTCTGGGAGCAGTCTGCAGGAAGGGTGCTCTGGAGCTTGAGGCCAGACCATGCTGGTTTGGACAAAAGTTGTTACAGAATTATTAAGCCAGAAAAAGAAAAAGGAAAGGAGATTTATGCATCTACATCTGACCAAGTTGGTTTGGAACAGACACAGAATGGAAAAGTAATAAAACCATAAGAGACAGTGTCTTCTGGGTACAGTCTTGGTGCTTTTCTTTGCAATTTTTTTGGCTTTTTTTTTTTTTCCAGTTCTAAACATGGGCAGCCCCAAGTTTGGATAGGAATGATTTTAGAAATACCACCCATTGGTAATTTGGTATTTTTTACTTTCACTTGATTATCTGCCAGGGTAAATTTAAATCTTCCTCCACATATTCTGCTGAGGATGTCAGCTGTGGCTTTGCAGCTGAACAGTCTGCCATTCCTAATGAGAAGAATGGCTCTCTTTGTAAGCCTTAGCTCTCAAGCGATGCTGAGCATGCACGGCATTATCTGGTTCTCGGTGGCATTGCTGCGTGGGGGGTGTTTGTGTATCTCTGTTTGTGTGTGTGTGTGCAGCCTATTCCAGCACAGCGTACAACCAGGATGCCAGCAACCACAGAGAGGAGTGAAAAGGAAAGGGAAATATCAACCTTCCCTCCAGAAGCTTTGTGCTTATTAAGTATGCAAGTTTCTGATTAGCACTGAAAACTCCAATCTGTGCCTCCCAGCTTGGCAGGAAGCATGTGATATGGTTGTTCCTCTGGGAGAAGCTCTCTCTGGGTTAAGCCACGTCCACAACAGCCACCTTTTGTTGCTTGTTCTCCTTCCCAGCTTCTGCTTAAATCAAATGTGGCCGGATTCTTCTGATATAAGGAGGAAAGACCTGCTTACCTCTGGATAAATGGGGTGTGTGTAGCATATGTGCCAAGCCAGTGGTACCCACCTGATGACTTTTGTGTTGTGCAGGTATGCCTGCAGCCTCTCTGGTCACCCCTGCAGATGTGATCAAAACAAGGCTACAGGTGGCAGCCCGAGCAGGACAGACCACCTACAGCGGCGTTGTGGACTGTTTTGCCAAGATCCTGCGGGAAGAAGGTCCGAAAGCTCTCTGGAAAGGAGCAGGAGGTGTGTAAAAGAGCTTTGATTGCCAGGTGATTTCTAATTGAGGCATTTGTCACTTAGGAACTCTCTTCTTTTCTTTCAAGCTCGCGTATTTCGATCTTCTCCTCAGTTTGGTGTAACTCTGGTGACTTACGAGCTACTGCAGAGATGGTTTTATGTGGACTTCGGAGGAGTGTAAGTATGTGGTATCTGAATATACCACGGATCTTGAAGTTACTCTGGGTTTTGTTTGGTCTTGGTCCTCGTCGGAACATCAGAGCCAGGGGCTTGCTAGGACATGTTGTAAAGGCTTCGTAAATATTATTTAAAGCACAGTGTACTGGTGGAAGTTGGGATATTCCAGTACCTGTTTCATAGCAAGATATTACCACATTTTATGCCACAGTTTCAAGCAGGGGACCTACGTTAGTGTAAACAGAGACAGCGGGAGGCTAAATAATGGGCTGGGGATGTAACTGCAGGGAAAATGTGATGCCTGCCAGGTCAAGGATACACTCTGCATTAGTCCTCATTATTTGGTGGAGGAGCTGTGTCCCTGATTAGACAGGGCATTTGACATCCAAAAAAGTATACAGTTGTCACCAAGTTCAAAACCAATTTGTTGGAGCTTCAGCTGTGCCTCCTGCCTTTGTTGACATTACAGGTGGATGTGCATATAGCTGTTTAACTTGATCCCAGAGCAGCTGCAGACTCTGTACGGATCTTTGGGGACAGCAGTTTGAAAGCCACCACAAAAATGACTCAAACTCTGCTATGTTCCTGGATTGGTTGGGTGCCGTAGCAAAGACTTACGAACCCGTTACCTCACACTGCAGTTTTGATTAAGGCACTGCAAATTTTATCGGGATTTGACCGTACTCAATCAACATGGAGGCTCCTAACTATTTTGGAAGGTTTTAAAACGGGGTATTTCTCCTTACGTTGCAGTATTTAGTTTAGTTACTTACAGGGAAGTACGCTCAGATGTCTCATTAAATTTACTTTATGGAGGAGATTTTTGTGAATACTGATTTTAGTCTACGGAAGTTAATTTATTGTTTTTATTATTTTGCAGAAAACCAGCTGGATCAGAGACAGTTCCTAAATCTAGGATCACGCTCCCTGCTCCTAACCCTGACCATGTTGGTGGTTATAAATTGGCAGTTGCCACTTTTGCAGGGATTGAAAACAAGTTTGGACTTTACCTACCTCGGTTTAAGCCATCGCCACCTACCTCAAAGGCTGCTGCAGCAGTAGGACCCTAAGTTTATTGCTGTAGGGTTTTTGTTATTAGTTGGGAAAGAGCCACTTTTCTAATTGGTTAATACTTTGTTCCTTTAGCTTCTCATCATATAAAAGATTAGCTTCATTTGAGTTTTAAGGTAATTTTCATCTTAAATGTAATCATTTGTCTTTGTGCTTCCGTAACCAGATCACTGTGAAATTCTTACCAGTTGTTTTAAGTTTGGGACCATGAATGTATTTGTCCACATCTGACATGTGCTTGTGTTGGGAAGACACTAATTTTAGGTTCCGTTTATTGGGGAGGGCTGGGTGAGAGCTGTGAACCAGATCATTTTACAGGCAATGCTCAGTTGCAGATTACCAGGGCAGATGTCACACATCGTCACTCAAATGGAAAACTCAGTGGATATCACGGTGCTCAAAGCAGAATGATTCGAACTGTGCGTGTAAATTGGTTTTAAACTTGGTGCGTGTCTGTAGAGGTCAGCAAATATATACCCGGTACCTAAGTATGCCAGTACAGCTTCAACTTCTAAATCTGTACACGCACAAGTTCTGTTTCTGGATTGTATTATGGAGCTTTTATGTGGAACATGTTTTTGTAATGGAAACCACATTTATAAATGTTTAGCCGTTGTATTATGTTACTGGTATCAAAATGCTCAAAAGAAAGTGTTATTGTCCATAGTCTTTGCACTTTATGGCAGAACTTTTGGCATTCTACTACACATACAAGGAAATTTCATAACTAGGTGCCTATCTTGGGTTGCTGGTGTTTGGAATTCAGTTTGTATATGCACTTCTATAGTAAAACGCTGCTTGTTTAAATAACTGCAATAGAAAATTCATGCACTGTATCAATGGTACCTGCCTTAACTGCTGGCTTGTAATTGGCAAATAGGTGGTTTCAGATTCTTATTTACTTCATTGAGTCAAAAGAGATTAAAATAATCTAAAATAAAAGATTTTACTTAATTTTTGGTGCCTTGCACAGTGTTTAGAAAATTCTGTATTTATGAAGATAGAAATAAACCTTTCAAACAGATGCACACATGGTATTCTGTTACGGAAATAGCGCAGTACATCAAATGTCTTGTTCAACTTCGGTGATAAAGTCAGGTTAAGATGAAGCTAATATTCGTGCTTGTAGACTATAAAAACACTTGCAGCTTGAGAACAAATTACCACAATTCCCCTGCCTGGAAAAGCCATCTGTTGCTGGAGATGTCACTCAGGAAAAAAGAGAAACTTTTCCTCAGTCAAAAGCCAGGACTGGAGTAAGCTTTGATATTTTGATCTTTACTCTTGGGGGGAGGTGAATGGTTATGAACAGTCTGATCACCTAGTCACTTGAAGGTCCTGTGGGGTGTCTTCTATGACACCTCTTAAGATGAGGAATTTGGCCTTACTTGTCTCCTTGGAGTGGGGCGGGTGAGGGGTGGGTGCCTGCAGCCTTGGCTGTAAACTGAGGGAGTGCACAGATGCAGCATCTCTGCAGAAGAATGAGTTTGGTGTGCAATATCACACTGTGCTGTAATGTGTGGAAATACTGAAATGGAAATCACTCTGGTTTTGCATTTGTATTTGGGTCATCATGAAAATTATTCTCTTGGACTAATTTGTATTTTCAAGTTGCTAGTGAAATGGAGTTCGGGGATCGGAGTAGCAGCACTTGTGCGTGTGAAAGCGAGGGGAGCAGATGACATTTATCTGCAGCTGCATCTTGGAGTCTGGCTAAACCAGTGTGCAGAGACTGCGCTGGGCTCTGACAGCCAGGAGCTGCTTCCTCCCAGCCCTGAGTATCCGAGTCTCCCCAAACAACAGCTCCTTCATTTCAGAAATAGGGGGGAAAAAAGCTGTCCCTTGTATTACTTCAAAATTAACTGTCAGGATTTTTGGTTAAGGCTTGTCATGAAACATTCTCACTGGGAGCTGCCTGTGCTTCACGCGTGAGACTTTGGGCTGTTTAAGAGCTGGTTGTATACTTCATCCCTCAGATTTGCCTGACATACCATGTCAGGGGTTTCTGTGGAAAGTCAGCATCTCAGGGAAGATGTCTGAGTGCAGAGCTGCACCACCTTCTCCCTGATCCAGGAGAGGAAGTGCCTGGCCACTGGATGGGCTTGGCTGGCAGCTGCTCTCTCCTGGCTCAGTCTGGAGAGGGACACCCAGGCTGCACCCACCAGAGCACGTCCCTCTGCTGCCTGACACCAAACCCCAGCGCTGCCGGGGCTTTGCAGCCAGGAACGGAAGAGGAATTAGAGCTGGGTTATTGTAGGGCTTGCACAACTTCTTGGCTCGTGTGATAAAGACCATTCGTTTCTTGTGTTCCACAAAACCAATTTCTCTGCCTCCTGGTGCCCTCTCATTCCCAGGCCTGGCAGTATATTTATGACTTGTTCTTTATTCTGGGGATGAAGGGCAAAGCTCCCATCCCAGGAACAAAGCTCAGGCACAGCTCTCCTATGGCAGATCCCTCTCAGAAGGCCACAGCCTTCATCTTCTCTGAGCAGGGCTGGGCTGACACCCCCATCCATGGTGGCCCTTCCCTTCCCCATTAACTTTCCTGGAGGATTGTTCTCTCCTCCTGCCCATCTCTTCAGGGTCAGTAGACAGCAGAGGCAGGGGCAGAAGCGTCGAAGAGCCAGTGGCTGCTTTGTTAACACGCAGCCCAGTTCCAAACGTTCCAAATCGTGCCGCAGCTCTGCCCAGAGATCTTGCGGAAGATCTGTGCCCACAGTCTGCTTCCTCCAGACACAAAAGGATGCATTCCTGCTCTGAAAAGCTTGCAGGCCAAGGAATTGTCAGATCGCCTTGCAAACAAACAAAACGCCCCGAGGACAATGTTTGTCCTCTCTTGGTTTCTGGGTGAGTTATGCAAATGGATAAAAAGTAACCTCACTTGCTTCCTGCACTCCAGCGAACTCCCTGTGACAGCACTTCTAGAAAAAAGAAATGGCCCGATACTGATGGATGTTACCTGTCAGACAGAGTGAGGCAGGGGTGTCCCTGAAGCAGTTACCCTGTGTTTGTGTTTCTCGGTCCAGCAGAAGCCAAGAGATGCTTTTCTGCCTGGTCCCCAGGGAATGGGCTGGGTTTAAGCTGACTTAATAATGACAGTTTGCAGGGATGCTTTTGTGAGCAAGCATACCAGGGGCTTCAAAAATAACTTGGGCAGGTTTTTCTAAACCTGCCAAAAATACAAAACCTGACAAACTGCTCTGCATCATCTTAGGAGGGGACAGCCTGCTTTGAATGACCCTGCTGTAGCCTCCATGTGCACATACATGTCACGCTGCCTGCTGCTGAGCTCCTCTCCAGTGACACAAGGGCCATCAGGAATTCTCCAGCTTTGCTGTTTAAACACTGCTGTGGAACTCAGACTCTGTTTTCAGTTTAAATATTTGCCTTTTTTGCATAAACTAGAAGGCGATTTCCAGAGATAGTGATCATTTCTAAGTTATTTAATGGTGGGGAATATACAAATCTCAAGACATTTGTATTTTAGGTGTCTCCAGAGACCTTCAAACACAGCACATAACACAGAAGCAGCCTGGGATGAAGTGGTTTCTTTAATGCCACGTGCCATATGGTGGTTCTGCTTTCTGCATGGTGGGCAGCGGATAACTCAGGCCGTGAGACTGGGCAGCCTCTCCTAGTGCTGAGCATGGGGATGTCATCAAAGTGTCTGCTGCCCTTCAGAGAGATGACATTTGAAGTGTAGTAATCATTTTAACTACTCCTTGCACTATTCCTCCTCGCACCAGGAAGCAGCACTGTTGCTTGCAAGATTCATTCCAGCTGCTGTAGTTATGTTGCCTGGCCTTCCTCACACCCCAGGCTGTGCAGACACTGTGTACCAGACATGGTGGTGTTACTTCAGAAGTATCTTTGCTTATGACTTTGAAGGAGAACCAGTCCTGTAAGCTTCCCGAGGACAGGTGGCTACTCTATAGCACCCTTAGGCACCGAGTCCTGCCTTAGGACTGGTGCTGCCCTGGTGATAGAAGAGTGTCCTTTGTCACTGTTCAACGGAGACCATCCCACTCCACGTGGAATGCTGTTTTGCTCTGTGAGGGGTTTCCAGTCTTCTGCTGTGTGTGCCTTTTATCTACAGTTGCTAAAACTCTTCAGAGCTTTTTTCATCCGTCTTATGTGAAAGAACCTATTCCTAGTCGTTTCCATAGCCCTAGAGATGCAGGTTGTCATTTGTAGTGTGAGATGATGATATTCCAGGGTGTGGTAGGGGCTCTGATATTTTCAGAAGTAGCAAATGTTTGGGGCATTGGTTTTGAGACCCAGGAGGAAACATCTTCCATCTTGGAAAATTTATTGTGGAGCACCTGCTGAGTACCCTGTGGAAAATGCTGCAGCTCCTGAATCGTTGCAACCCAGCACCATTTGTCCCGCCTGCCTTTTCTCTTTGAAGTAATAAGCTACAGGCAATTCTGCTGAGTCTGATCTCAGCAGCAAAGACTTGCTCTGACAGCCTTTCCATGGAGATGTTTGTGGTGTTCTCAGACTCCAGAGGCGGCCCATTTCACTTCCACCTTTCAAAGACATACTTGATCCAAGTGCTGTTATTTACACCATGGACCTGGCATTCCAGCCCCATGCTCAGTTTTGTGTGTCCTGGTCAAATTCCAGTATACCTGGCTATCATCTTCTTTCTCTGTTACCACGGGGTCTCTTGAACAAAGTACATGTCATAAAGCTGAAGAACCCTGCTTCACCTTTTAGCTAATGCCTTCAGCTCCCACCCCCAGTGCCACCTGTCGTGTCTCTGCATGTCCTTTCACAGGTCCCTTCAGAACAAATCCCAAGTCCCTGGCCACATCATTCCTCTGCCTCTCGCTTGTGTTGGTGTAGTTCTGATCCTTGGCACTGAAATCAGCGGAGACTGTGGACTTCCCTTCAGCAAGTATAGAAGAGTTGTCCCTTCCACATCCACCTCACAGTCCTGTCCTCCATCCTAATCCTCAATTCAGGCTCTTCTTGCCACCTGCCTACTTCTGCTCTAGTTAGGTTTGCTTTTTCTGACCTCTGTGGTTCAGATGTTCTCTCCAGTTGTCTGAGCACAAAGTTTATGTCCTTCACAGAAAGCTCACTTGCAATGGCCCTAAAAGAGCCAGGCTGTCTTCCAACCCATTCCACACCCGGAGCAGTCATGGCAGCATCCTGGCAGTGCTAGAGCATAGGGCATAACCTTTTATGCTCTTCCTTCTATTCTCTGGATGTTTGTAGGCAAAAGACACTGGGGAAGGTGATTTCTCTTTGCTCAAATTAAAGGATAATTTTGTATTTATTTCCCTACTGGGCAGATTCTGAGGAACATTTTGTCATATGGGCTCTTTTAGAAAGCCAGTCAAGTGGAGCTATTTGTTTAGCAGGAGGAAAATCAAACAAACAAGAACTGTGGGAGATTCCTGGAAGAGCAGCAACAAGGGTGGGCCAGAAACTCCACTGCAGGACAATCATGAGCAGCAGAAGGGAAGTAAATGCCTCTTGTTCTTGGGTGCTTTTCCATCTGCTTCAGCTGTGTGAAATGGCCCTTTCATGTTAATGCTCTGTTAATACAAACCTGGTGATTTCTGTGGAAATTCAGATCTTTTCCTTGTTCCCTCTCCGTGTTCCCTCAGCGTGTACTGCTGAACCCCACACACACAAAAAAAAAAGGACATAAAAATTTCAAAAAAGGACTGGTCATATTGATTTGCAAACAGCAGCAACTGCTGAAGGTCTTCTGAGGCTGCTCTTAAAACCATTTCAGAAGCTATTAATGCCATAAAGTAGGGAAAACTTGGACATAAACATGGAGACCCCCCCCTTAGGTTCCAAAAGCTGAACGGTAACATGGAAAGAGTAGAAGCAGATTTGCCAGCTGTTCCCACTGCACTGATGATGATGAATGGGAGACAACATCAGCTGAACGCCCTTCCAGGCGCTCTCAGACGGTGTCCCCACACTGTGCCATGTGTACCTACTCCAGCGGGTGGAATGGCAGTGAGTTCCGACCTCTGTCTCCCATGACAGCAGTACTTTGCTGGGTATCCACCTGTGCACATGTTCTTGGTCTCGTGACCCACTGAGAACCAGGTATGCCTCCCCCTCTTCCTCTTTGCACCACATCTGCCTTACCCACATAGACAACACTAACAGTTTTTGAGATGAAAACAGGGCAAAACTGGGGAAAAAAACCCAGAGATGATATCTAAACTGCTCCTTTACAGTCATCTCACCTGGCTGTTTGTTAGCATTCACCTTTATGCTACAAAAGTGCTGCAAGTCCTACACTGGTTCTTCAGGACAACTCCCAAAGCACCCAGGGGAGCAGCAGGAACACAAAGTTCTCCAACACATGGCTCCAATCTCAGGGAGCCACCCGAAAACGACTGATGTATCTCTGCTGTGTGCTAGGCCTTCTGGGAGAAGATGCTCCCCACAGCCCAGTGGCAGGACACCTCCATGGGCACTGGGAGATAGTTTTAGGTTCCACCATGAAGAACAAAGTAGCCCGTGCACTCTCAGTGGGAGTTGCTTCTAAGCACTAAGAGGATAGGGGAAATGCAGCTTTTCCAAAGGATTCATTTTCTTAGCCTACTCTGGCTTCAGCAGTGCAGACTTCCCAGTGGTTCCGGATCGGACCACAGCCCCGAACACGATTAGATGATGTGTTTATTCCTCAGAATGACTGCCCAAAGACGAGATGCATCAATGCAATGAGACGAGAAACTTAACGTTCGAGATCTTCCTTGTCAGACTCGCAGTGTTCCTTGCTGAAATGGTTCACCTCCGTGCCCCTGAGTGTGAACCACTGCTAAACCCAGATGTCAGAGCTGTCCTCTGGCTCAGCAGTGTTGTGACATGGACGTATCAAGCAGCCTCACCACCAACATCCATCTGGGCCACAGCACTCCATGAGACCAGTCTGCACTCTGGTGCTTAAGCCACAAAAGATTGTCATAAAGGAGCCTATTTCTTTGTCCCCTGTCCCAACGTGTCTCTCAAGAGAGTCTGAGGAGGCCTTGTCTCTCGTATTCCTTTTCTTTCAGCACACATGGCAGCACGCTGCTGCTCTGTGGGTGCATGTGTGTGCAGGTAAGCATGCTAGGGATGGAGGGAAAATAATTAGCCCATAAGCTGACATGCATTAGTGCTTGCCCATGTAAAACTGGTAGCAGGGTCTGATGCACGCAGGTCCATTACTGGCCAGTCCCAATGCCGAAGGTATCTATTTACAGAGCAGCTGCATGAGTGTTCTGTGAGTCAGGGCAGCCGCATTTCCCCAGTGCCTCACCAGTGACTGGTAATGAACGTGTTGAGCACTGCTGGCAAGGAAAGATCAACCACACTGCAACAGAACAGGCCTGATACATTTTATTGGCAATACTGGTGTCATACTTGGGAACCACAACCCTTTGTCAGACTGTTAGTGTTAACTTGCATGACAAGTATCAGTGTCCAGCTGTATCTGAAATATAGTTTAAGTGCCTAGAAATAATAGGCATCTTAAAAAAAAAAGGAAAGGGAACTCATTCCATCCACTCAAGCCAACCTTTATGGATCTTACATCTTAAGCACAACTGATGTACTGTAATTGTTACGTGGACTTTAATGTAACCTCTACAGCAGCACACAGACAATGCAGTTCTCTCATTATGCACATGCTTTAGGATCGTTTATTTTAATGCTTTCAAATAAATATGTTCCATGCAGCACACCGCAATAAATAAGGAGCAGCAACTTTCGTATAGTACATCCATTCATAATGTAAGTCACCATGTGATACACCACATCTAAAGTCTTTGGCCCAGTCCCATACAGTGAAGCACACCACATCTGCACATAATCATATCTGGCTTCATATGGATTTAATAGGACTATGCCAGAAGGGCAATGTGAGCACAAGTTTAACCAGGGGTTCCTAGCTATTAAATACAGCTACTAAGTAGTTAAAAGGCAACAACTAAACCCATAAAGGGTTGATTTGTCTTTTCTTTCTTACTTTTCAGACAGAAATATAAAGTATGAAAATGCTCTGGATATTTTCAGCCTTGTGTAAAGCAGTGTGATTAATACGGAATGCTTTGAGCAATACTGGCATGTACACTGGCATCAAAAGCCACAGCAAGACCGACTCTGACACTGAACACTGGCGTAGTCAGCGGGGAAAGCTGCTGTTCTGGTGGGCACTGCTCCTCTCCCTCTAGGCCGCGAGCTCCACCGCCCCCTCTTCTTCGCTGTCGGCTCGGTTGGCGCGGATCTCCACCAAGGTCCGGGCGAAGCGCGTCCACTCGTCATTGTGTGGAACAGCCAGCTGCAGGAGAAACCAGCAGGGAATTCATTAAGACACGGGCGGTGTGGGACCAGTTCTCTCTCTGGCCCACAACTGAGGCACCTCCTTTGAGGAGAGCTCCTACCACAATCAGCATGGCCGTGCACGGTGAAGCACCAAGGCATGTGCCTCACCAACCCGCTGGGGGCTGGTACCTGGGAAGGCACAACTGCCAGTTTCCTATTCGGTACCAGCCAGAAGGAGCTTTCAGTCAGTGGCAGAGCAAAAGGCTTTATATGCTTGATTTTGTAGTGTTGCTGCAAAATCTACCCCTTGGTTAAAGTAGTTCAGATTTTCCAAACTAGGGCGAGGCCTTGATCCCTACATGTACACACACGTGTGTTTCACTTTACACACACGAGCCGGCCACTGGCACTCAGCGAGGCTGTGCCCAAGTGTAATTGTTTGCAGGACCCAGGTCAGTGTGCACAAGGTAACAGAGCTTTTACAACACTGTGTTGAAACTATTTTCCTGAAGTTCATTAAAGCTCTAAGTAATAAAATAAATATATTGTGTTATTTTAATTACCCTCCTCTATGTTAAGGAATTCACAGTTACAGGAAATGCATTACAATGGAAATGTTATACCAACTGAATACTGCATTACTAGTCTGATTTTTTTATATCATCATGCAAGATCCTTTTCCATTTAATACCACTGATGTTTCTAATGAAGAGCTCTTGAACATTAGGCTTCAAGAGGGACATGTAATCTAAATAGCTGAACTTCCAGACAAAACGCTTTAGTGCTATGGCAAAATAATACTGCAGTCATTTCCAGCTGGATCCAATACTGCAATTTCTGGAAGATAATGCAAGCTGGGACTGAGATAATTAAAAAAGAAAAAAAAAAAAACAAAACCGAAACACCAAAACAAAACAAGCACTTTTCTCAACTTTGTTTTCATTAAGCCAAATTCCAGAAAACAGCAACAAGCATCCACATGAACCACGCAAGTTTTTACTGCCCTCCTGAAGTGCTGGGATCATGTCCTGCATATAATATGAAAGAATAACTGTTTCAAGACATTAGGCAGTGCTTGGTACTGAAGAAGGCAACTGTTTGGAAACTACAGGGCACATAATAAACCGCTGTCCACCTTAGAAAATGGATGCCTTTGGACTGAAGAATGGGTATGAACCATAGCTAATCCAGTTTGCACTACGTCCATGTGGCACTAGTAGATCATAGGTGCCCATGAGGTGTATGGTACAGTGTACTGGAAAAGAGTCAAATTATTCTCCTCTACTTACATCTCAGCTGGATGCACAGAACTGGAGACTAAGAAAAGCATCTGTTACATGACCCAGCTGGGGAAAGAGCTTGTGTACATGTCCAGGATTAACTGCGTGTGAGAACTCCACATACACTGCTGCAAGTGTTAATCGTATGGACAGGAATTGGCAATACAAGATCTAAACATCTCCGTATCTCACTGGTGATTATCAGGTTTTTTCAACTATTTTGTATCTAGCTTTGCCTCTACTTCCAGTATTTTGGGGGAAAACAGCGTGTTTTTTAAAGCTTCCCATGTATTATACTTATATCAGTGACTGAGTTACATTATGAAGGGCTGGTGTGCAAGTTTGGGTTTTTGCCTGTTGAAACACAAAATATAGTACAGTTCAGCATTAGCTGAGGCTACAGACTGAGAAATGCAACCTGTGAAAAAGCCACCTCAGCCCACTTGATATAGGCATCACTGCAATCTCTGGGTTTTCCTTTCTTTGTCTTCCGCTTCTGGCATTTTTCTCCTTCTCCCAGGAATGGAGACCAGAGTTACAAGAGTAAATCATTTCAGACAGCTCTCTCCCAGTCACATGCAGGATGTGGATCTGGGATGGCCTAAAACTGAAAGACCACTCTGTTCTTTCAAAATCCTTCAGCAGAAGGAAATGTAACACCAGAAGAGAGGTCACTGCACCAGCACACGAGTACCTGTAGCACACGTTTGGTCACAGCCACACACTTATAGCAGCTTCTGTAGAATAGTAAGGGGCAGTGCAGAGATCCTTCTACCAGCAGTGCAACCATCTCCCCGCTATTACTGCATCTCCTAAAAGATTTCATTCCTTGTGACGTGTACAGCACTACCATTTGTCAAACTCTTGAATGAAATGAGTCTCACTGATTTCAAGTAGAAAAATCTTTAAAGTGGAGCAATATCCTAGGCAAAGGACTTTCTGAATTTAATAAAGCATTGTTTCTCCTTGTCTTCTAAAGTCTTTAACAGCATTACATTGTATTAAATGGCTGAACAAGAAAATATGTCATTCTAGAGGAAAAAATTAAATATGTTTATGACATTGAGATAATTTAATTGCCTTTACTCCACAGCATGGCCACAGACAAATAAAATCAAAGTCCAGGCTATTAAAACAACTTGGTATCTCAAACTTGAAGAGTCTCCCCAGGAATGTATGCATTACATGCATTATTCTCAGTTGACAGTGTTAGCAAGGTCTGGGCCATTTCTAGTGACTCAGTTCACGAAGCAATTAAGTCAATACCTTTAGCACAGAGGAAAAAACATTCAGTGCCCACATGCAACCTAATTCCTTACAACTTCATCTTATTGTACCTTATTTAATCTCATGCACCGCATCACGCTTTCAGCAAGGGGCCAATCCTGCTAAGAGACTGTTAGTAGAATAAACCTCTCTAATATAAATTCCTCAGGGATGCAGAGGGAAACCTTGGCAATAATGAAGTCAAAGGAAAAATTGTCTTTTATTCTCCAAACCCCTCCTTTCTGCAAAGGCCCCAATACTAAACCACAACAGTTATACAGCAAAAGACCACATATGAAAACAGAAGTATCCACAAACTCCAATTCAAATTCTTCTCTGGATTAATGCTCCCCTTCCAGTCATTTTCCATTCAAGTTCCTTCATCTGGGCACATTGACACCCACAAGTTCTGGAGACCTGGGTCTATCTGTGGGATCTCCCTCTCAGCTTCTCTGCAAATACCAGGACAGAGGTGGAAGAAAGGAGGAGATACTCCATAGAGGAAGGGCAGAGGTTTAGAGCTATCTGGGTGTTCCTCACTCATGTGGCAATTTTTCTGTCCACTTCCAGTTACTACAAAGCAGCATGTGTTGACTTCCATGTCATGATGTCGATGCAGGGTAGAAATGTTCACCAAACCATAATAATTTAATATAATAACTTATTTGGGTCAGAAGGTTATTTGAATGAACTGATGAAGGTATGGAGCACAATGAGACCATAAAAGCTATTAAGTGTTTTCC
Source organism: Mohoua ochrocephala (assembly GCA_013398855.1). NCBI lineage: Eukaryota > Metazoa > Chordata > Aves > Passeriformes > Acanthizidae > Mohoua > Mohoua ochrocephala. The sequence continues at coordinate 35,833 of VZTA01027664.1, forward strand.
TCTGATCCCTTTACAATGGAAGGCAAATGCTACCCACACCTAATTAATTGACTGAATTACTCACACTGCTTTAACATCGTGGTATGTTTAGGTTGCATCAGACAGTAATTCTAATGAGGAAAGCCAGTATTATCTAAGAAAAATTGCTGCCAGGATCTTCCTGACAAGCATCTGTCCTTGCCTTGCTGATGTGTCGCCATTCTACATGATTTATGCGGCACACAACCAAACTGTATCTCACTGCTACCACAGAGCCCTTGAACCTTCTGAAGCGTCTGTTTCTTGGGAGGTCACTCTGGCCAAGCACTTCACTTACCTGGCAGCTTTCCTCCCCTGACACGTGCCCCGCTCCATGCTAGGGCTGACCAAGGAGATGGTTTATGTGCACCTGGCAGGAGTGTGACCGAGCGCTCCGCCCTGAGGCTCGCCAGGGAGCACAGGCAGCACCGGGCACGTGAACTTCACGCAAGCCAGCCTCCTCCACCTTCTCATGGAGCCAGAGACTTCCTCTGAGTGCAGACCTTCCGATCCAAACACCAGAGATTTTACAAACACAAGATGTATTTCCTGTGTTTTCCCAGAAACTGTGCTAATAGCAACTTCACTGAACATTACCACTCTGAAAACTGTGACAGAACTCAGGAAAAGGAGATGCTCTGACCAGACAACTCTTGATGCTGTCCTCTGTGTCAGTTAGTGCTGGGCTCCCCCAGCAAGCAGGAAAGGAACAAAAAAACAGTGCCTGAAGACACAAATCAACATCAATTTCATGTTCAGATCATTTAACACCTTCTAGTACATTTGCTCTTTTAAGTTAAGGAAAAGAAAAAGGAAAAAAAGGAAAAGGGAAAAGGGAAGGGAAAAGGAAAGGGAAAAGGAGAGAAGGAGAGGAGGAGAAAAGGAGAGGAGGAGAGAAGAGAAAGATTTTGAGACAAAACCCCCAAAACTTTGAATGTGTCTTTTAAAGGAATCTATCCAGATGGTTGAAACAAGATATTACAACATATTTCAAGACTTTTGTATATTTCCCTCCTATCCATCTTTTTTATGGCTGAGTGTTTCAGCTGAATTTGTCCAAATCCCTGTATAGCTTCAGCTTCCCTGAAAAACCACTTTCCAGCCAATGAATTATTCATTGAGGATATTTCACTTTATTTCTGGCTCCTTGCCTTCCCTGAAGCCTCTAAATCTTTGGGATGGGAGTGGACAAACTCTTCCTGCCTTCATCTCTCCAAACTCTTGTCCATCACGGCTCTCCTTTGAGGGCAGTGGACTCTCCTGAGAAGGGATCAAAATGCAATTTCAGCAGCAGCAGCAGCCACCTCCACTTCGGAGGAACCAGTGTGCTATTCCCTCAAAGGGAGCACAGTTGTGCATGTTGAACCTGCTCCATCTCCTCTAAATGACTGTACCTCGTGGGCTTACTTACCTGTCACTGAGACACTAGTTCATAATCTGCAGCACTGATCGCTGGTGAAATAATTGTCTAATCCCAGTCATCGGTTTAATAGTCACTTTTTTTTGTCTTCACCCAGAGTTCAGAAGCCTCAAAGCAGAAACAGCCATGGGAAGAACCTCCTCAGCACTGTCAGTGACTGAGGGGTTGTTGTGAAGGGGCGAAGTTTTCCAACCAGCATGGCCTGTAAGGCTGCTGACCCACACGTCCTGTGGGCACAGGTGTAAATGGAGAATCCGGCAATGAGCAGCTACACCGCGGCTCGGAAGATCTGCCAGAGTCTGTGGTCGCAGCCCTAGTGCCACACACTGCTTTCAATTAGAAGTCTGCAGACGAGCCTGTGTGGTGGTCCAAGATACACTCCAAGGGTGATAGCGATTCCCAGTGCAAAAATCTGTGACCCACTGGAACATTTCATAGAAGCACAATGCTTTCTTATTTTTGTGTTACGAAAAAGCTTGTTCTGATCTAAACTGATGGCTTTCTATAGCTAATCGCAGTGCTCCAAAAGGTCAGACACTTTCTGATTAACAAGCATCTTTCATTAGTTGCATTTGGGTTTGTTGCTGTTTGGGGGCAAAGGGTGATCTTATTCTAGACAATTCTATTCACTTGTCTCTGCTTCCACAGAGCCGTATATACCATAAAATCTCCTATCTGGCAGGGAAAATAAAAACTACATAAAAATGAATGTTCTAAAATAGCCTGTTGCTATTACAATTTTTTAAGGCAAGTTAAACACTCTTTAAAGAGACAGCTAATTAAAACTTAGAAAGTATTCAGACTAATCTGAGCTTGTGGGCAACAGCAAGTCTGGTAAACTTGTGACTAAAATCTCAGACTTCACACTAAGTTATTTGTGTATGTGCCTTATCACCATTTTAATATTCTTTCAATTCAATTTAACAGCATCATCAAATAAACATAGTTTCAGGCAAATGTAGTTTTAGCTGTATTTTCTCTGAGCAAAATTTTTGTCAATCTATATTGTCTGTATCTCTAAGTGCTGAAAAGAAATCTGCTGCAAATACTTGGAGCAATGGATTAACATCTGAATGCAGTTATGGCATTGAAGGTAAAAATGTGTTTCATGATGATAAACTACAACTACTTGAACTTGATGATTTTGAAGAAGTAGAACAATCACTTGGTCTCATTTTCCAGGTAAAAGACAGCACTTGCAGAACGAGGATTGCAATACAAACAGTAACGAACAATCACAGCTCCGCTTTAAGAACGGATCCTATCTTCTGGAGTTCCACAGATGTTTTGTCATTATTGTTGAGGTGAAAACAGATATGCAAATGTAAATATTAAATATCTCGATACACACATAGAGCAGGCAGGCACACACCTATTCCGGCCCTAGTCTTGCCCCCCAGAATCAATTACAGGCTGCCTTTGATATTTTTCTCAACCTATATGGATATTTTATTTCCTGAAAAAGCCTATATTTTTTCAGGCAACACCCTATGCCACACACATGGATGGAAACAAAGTGGGAGGTAATATGCAATGAAACGGCCACCAAAGTAACCAAGAGCACCCTTTGCACATAACTGCAGTACCACTGTATTTAACTCTTGGGAGAGCCGAGCATCACTGCTAACAATGGATGAAACCACTGGCAGGAACTCAAACCCCACATACTGCATGCAGATGATTTTAATAAGATACAGTGTTTAGACCACAAAGGATACACTCCAGAGTAGCTCTATATATATTTGTTTACTTAATTGAAGGGGTGGAATACCATAGGCAACCTAAATACTGCATTTATTCTATGCACAGCAGTCAGTCTAGTGTCACAGACACAATATACACCACCCTTCTATGAAGTTAATTACTTAGCCCTCATCTAGATTAATGTCTGTTGTGATTTATTTCTTTGCAATTCGCCAGCAGGGTCTGATTTAACTAGTGCTGCCTTAGTAAAAAAAAGACAAAATATTAGCTTATGTCAAAAACCCCCAACTGAAACAAAAACTAAATCAATCTTCAGCAAACTTTGACTTTTTTCTTCTAAGGAGAACAGTAACTTCTGAATTGTTACACAGTTGATGCCAAATTATGTTTTGAATACCAAGCTAACAATGGTGTTATTTTAATAATTTATATGTAATGTGCAAAGATATGCTGTACAAAGGACCTACATAGGAACTGAAGCATTCGAATGCCCATTAATTCTTTCCTAAACTTAGTGCTCTTTGTCTGCATCAGTCATCTCGATGCCAGTCTAACAGGAGAACAAAATAAAACATAGCCCGTAAATTATACATACATGACACATGTTCTGTTAACAGAACATTAAGACTGCAGACTGTAACACTTCAAAGATAGAAAATGTCAGAGTTAAGACTAACTCCCTCAATTTGAGCATGTTATTAATTTTGCATTATGGTACTGTCTTTAATCTTTAAAAAAAAAAAAAAAAGAAAGAGTAAGAAAGAACAAAACCTGTGCTAGAAGCAAACACCAATTATGGAAAACTTCAGCCTGAAGGATTACAACTTGATAGGGCACATGGAAAAGAAAACAAGGAAGTGGGAAGTATCTTTAATTGTAGACAATGCTACAGTTCCACTCCTAATACCAGAGCTGGGTCAGGCCCTCCTGAATTAACTAGAAGGAATGATGTCCAAGCTATCAAACAGATTATGCATCCCTCAACTAACCTATCAAAATGCTGTACTTGACATCGACTACAGAGGATAAAACACTGAGTAATCATCAGTCATCCTGAAAGAGCTGACTGCAAATTGAAATTTCAATAACTTTTATTTCCTTAAATCGCCTCTTATTATTAAAATACTAAGGCTGACTATAAGCTTACAGCTTGTTCTTAAGCCCACTGAAGTGCTTTCACCAGTCATATTGGGAAGAGCCTCTCCTATGCCTTTCCCTCAAGAGATACTTTCAATGGCAGAGACTACTTCTCTGTAAGTCCTTGGAAACAGAAGAAATTTAATGCAATTAATCAGCAGAAAGAGCATCTGCCATGCTTGAGGAAAGCTCACAGTTTTGCTTCAACAGAGGTGGTGCCCTAAGCAATAAAGTTCTTGCAGTTCCTGCCACTCCACTTCTTCTGTAATGCCATCAATTTACAGGTGGATTGAGAAAAACAGTGAGGCACGCTGCCTGCCATGCACCTCCCACGGGGATCTCAGTCCTGTTCCAGTTGTCGTTTCTCAAAGTCATTGAAAAGTCCTGGAAATTTTTACATGTGTTTCAGGACATTTGACATTTGGAGCTAAGGGATCAGGATTGCTCCTCTACCGAATTGTGTTATCAGTTGTCACCATGGCACAAGAAAGCCTAAAAATACCAAATGAACTAAACTAGAAGGTAAGGCACCCTCGACCTGTTCTTTCCAACACCTACTCTTTTTTTTTTACTGACAACTACACTGATTGGAAGGATGGGCCCATCGTTCTCACTTGAAATACCAGAGCGTCAGCTTGTGGGGTAGCTGCACTGGCAAAGGTGCCTCCCTGGAAGTTCAGCTGTGTGAAGGACTGTTGCTTCAGGGAAGAAATAAATCACATTCAGCTCAGCTTGCTGCCCATCCAAACCAAGCTGGCCACGTCCATGCCATGATTCATGCCAGGAAACCTGGCAGGACAGGAACCATACAAGAATTCTGCCACAGCTTTCTGACTCTCAGTTGGCAGATGGACTCTCACCATAAGCAGCTTATAAACTGCTCAAAGATTTCAGTTTGCAGGAGAGTTGCTGCCTTCTCTGAGACTTTGTACACATCCCATTATCTGCAAGAGCTCATCCATCATGAAACAGCAGTGGGTTTTATTTTGATGTTTTTCTGGTTTTTTTTTTCGTTTCAGACATAGATTCTTCCATCACTTTAGGCACTGGAGTATACATTTCACATTTAAATTAAACACAGAATATAGAATTTTAGCTGCAAAATAGGATGTATTAAGGCCCAGAGTTATCCTCAGTTGATATTTTAGGTTTAACTGTTACTTTCCAAGTCACGAATTAAGTATTTTTTCATGTTCAAAATACAGACCATTTTGCAAACCATAAAGATTGAAAACATAGTTAAGGATTCTCAAAATGAAAACTGCTACTGGATGTGACAGGTTGAAACCACAGAAGCCCCCTGAAAAAAATTAATTATACAAAGCAGCTCTTGTTTCAGAAGTGTTTTAACACCACAATGATAAGTCACGGATTTCTATGAAATTTGCAAATTGCTGCACACAAACTGAGCTTAAACTAAATTTTGTACTTGGCAATTTTCCTCTTCCGTACTCTCTGTTACTTAAAGCTATGGACATTTCTCAGTAACACTTCTTTTTGCATCAGAATGGGGGTAAAATATTTCAGAGAAAATGTCACCCAACAGACTCACTAGATATTTAAAACGCATATTCTGTGACACTATTAACGTGCATTGAGCACAGCTGTGCTCCCCCACAGTGTTCCACGATACAGGGGTAGGATGGGGGCAGACCAGCTGAAGCTGAGACCACTGTCTCAGCTACAACTACCACAGAAAGCCTGGACCCAGATTATCTTTTCCACTAAGCCTCCTGACAAGTTTTCAGGAGAAGCAGTAACTGAGGAGCTCGTAGTGAAGCCCCCAGTAATGCCCGTGTGGACAGACTGGTATGTCCGATCTGGGCTTCTCTTTGCTCTTTTTCTCTTGCCCTTTGCAGTGCTTCCCAGCTCGGCAGGAAAATACCAGCAGGAAGACTGTAACACACAGCTATCCCTTCTCCCCCTCCTGCAGGCTGCACTGTGCAGAAAGGGAATGATCTCTTACAGATTCTCTTCTGCTGCTCTCATCACTCCGTTATCTGACTGCCTTCCAATAGTGCATTAGGCTACATGATTAACTTCTGTCACATGTGGCTTGTTCTCTCTGATCCTCTCTGCAGGGGGAGGATCTGGGCCTTTGCAAAGGAAAAGGAAACATAAGTCAGCTTTAAAAGTAGTGTGCAAATGAATAAAAAGGACCAGGGCCAGAGTTTTGTTGGTTGGTTGACTGGGTTTCTTAAGGTTTTTATTTCATATGATGAGGAGTTGAATAATTCTTCTAAAAGATATTTGTATCATATTGGAAACTCATGTCTTTTTACCCCATGAAATTCTCTGGGGAGCTAGTAAGCTGTCTCTGGAGAACTGCTGAAATATTTCATCATAAGCAAGTGGCAGCTAAGAATAAAGAATGAACTGAATTTTTAGGATGACCATTTTAAACCCCCACCCTTTGTCTGTTTTCACTAATACCCATTTAATTTCACTGTCTAATCAACAAATGAGAAAAAAGGTCCTTTCATTAAAAATCTGACACTTCCTTCTTTAATTTTAACAAGTAACATTCAGATAGTAAAATGGAAGTGGAATTTCATGTCCATTTATCTAGAGAGAGGAACAGAAGAAACTGCTGTTGCCAAGAACAAGCAAATATTCGGGCACGGGCAGGAGAGTGACCCTGTACACCAGGTGTGACCCACTTCTGCATCACGCACAGGCACATCACAAAATCCTGCTGACAGACTCCACTTTGGGAGGATGTTTGTCCCACCGTCTCCACCCGCTCTGGAACTTCAGCCTTCTGATAGTTAAAAATATTCTTCTAATTTTTGACTCAAATGAATACACGGCCAGCTTGCAGCCACATGCGCTGGTGGCAGCGTGTCCTCAGCTCCACCAGCTCTCCTCCTCTGGCCCCAAGCACTCCTGTCTCTGCAGGAACATGAAACATCCACATTGCCACCAGGCTCACGCCTCCCTGGCCTAATCACACCAAGTTCTTCTGTCCCTTTCTACTCTCCTCTCCCTGTAACCCAGATCCACATCCCTCCCTAACATGTTTCAAAGAGTTCTTTTTTAAAATAAAATATTTTTCAAACAAAAGAGTAAGTGATTTTGCACTCACAGTGCAAGCAGAATACGGCCTGGAAGAGATAAATGGGGGAAAAAAAGGAAAAAGAAATAATAGAATGTGGATGAGAAGCTGCTTCTTTCACAACCAAAGGTGCAAAGTTTTGATCTTTTAAACAACATCAGTTTTACGAAGCTGCTTTGTAAGTCTGAAGCCCATGATGAGCGAGGCTGAGAAGGGCAGAGAGCCAGTGATGCCACATGATATGCCAGAGGTGGCAGAGAAAGGGAAGTGCAAGGCCCCAGGCTGGCACTGGAGATAAAGAGCTCCAATCCTCAGCAACCAGCCTTGGGTAACGCTGATTAATTCGATCACGGCTCAGTTTTCCCTCTTGAAAAGTACTTCCCTAATAAAGATTGTTATTAGGAACACTAGCCTCCATTCCAGCTTCTTTAAGTACCCAAACACACTGAAAGAACGAGGTAACTCATATCCCTTTCCATTTCTTATCAGACTAATACAACCTCACTGACATGCAAACAGACATCAATAGGAGTCTATAGGGAAATTTATACTCAGAGGTATAAATTTATGCATTTCTACGTATGGATGTAGCTAAGCTTCATTTTAAACTGCAGAAGTATATAAACACTTGCTTTTAACTTATCAACAGAACATTGTGTTTCTGCAGAGGAATAAACCAGTGCTTACATAAAGACCTCAAAGCATTCACAGTAACCTAAAGTAATGAATATTGTAATGAGAAACACAAGTATTTAGGGTGATAATGACTGGACTTTGCTCTACTTAGATCAGCTCACCCCCTATGGAGGCTACCAAAGCTTAAAGATTTTATCACCCTAGTAATCAGCAATGGGTAATGGCCTTCATAAAACACAGTAATTAAATTGACTGATTTCAAACTAGTGTGTTTTTTTCATTAGGGAGTTCTTATTTAACCTACTTCAAAAATCCCTTTGTGAATACTGACTATATCAGTCAAAACTGAAACGATGAGGGACGAGGAGCTTGTTCTGCTCGATATTTCAGATATTATTCAAGTAAAAAGCTGAAGTTCCTGGGGTTTTTTTTGTCTTCTCTAAATGCTTCCAGTTTTAAAAGTCTTTCAAGACTGAACATTATAAAACCGGGGGAAAAGAGGAAGCAAATCAAAACCTTAGTTCTTTGCATTTTCCAACGACTCTTAAGAGATTCTGCTTTGTTAAAACATGTTTTTAAAATTCTCTGAGGCCAAGGTTCCAACTTCCCCAGCAGAAATATCAATGGTGAAATTTAATTATCCGTTATGCCTGGATTGTGCACGTTATTGTAACTTCTGTGTCTTACCTAATCTTTGAATGTTTTTGAATAAAACTTGGTTGTAAGCACAACCCCTTATTATTGCTCAAATCCACCTTCATGATATGTGCGTGAGCCATTTATGTGTGTTCCAAGAATACCTGTAACTCAACATAGATTTTAAAATAAAATGTTTTATGGCGAGTCTCAACTCTGCTTTTGTGGCAAAACCATTTCCCAACTCAATATATGCTCTGCAGAAGCTTTACGATAGCAAAAGCAAACCTACTGGAAAATCTACCTGGATAACTACGTGACACAAAACCCAGCTTCATATTTCTCTCTCTGGGCTACAGCAGTTTTTGACTGCATGAAAGAGAGGCTGGATATGTGTTTTCTGTAAAAAATCTATAGTGAAACACAGGGATCACAAGACAGGAGTACAAAGCACAAATCCTTCCCCACTCTAGCCAGAAAAACAAGTGACCCAATAGTCATGCTGAAATGTGAGAGCTGGTCACAAATATACATTTGTTTCTGTCTAGAGCCCTAAGAATCTCACAGCAGCTGTTAAAGGCTGCTGAAATCAAAGGAAATTATTTTACAGGCACCAGCAGGATATCCTTACTGTACTCTTCATCCACATATTTCAGGGCAGTTACCAGCTCCTCCCTCACTGGTCATGTACTTGAAAATGAGATATGGGATTAACACCTATCATGGAGCAAATGGGGAAGTACACAACCAACCTAACACAGCAGCCCTAAAAAGGCTTAAGGCAGTATTAACTCTGAAACCTAACAAAGTCACGTAAACATCCATATGATTCTGATTTCACTCCAAGGAAACAAGGACAGAGGTAATACCTTGTACAAAGAATCCCAGGTAACTGCTTTGCTGGCAGAGCCACCCTTCCTGGATGGTCTCGAGAAGGACGTTTTCTTACTTCTCTCCAGTCCACCTGCCACACTAATTGCCTTTTAAAAGCATGACTAGAATCAACTGTCTGAAAGACCACCAAACAGATGCAACAGTTTGTCCTGTAACCACTTCAACATAATGAGGTACCGCGTTGTGTTCCTTGTGATTACAGCTGCAGATTCTGTGATCCTATGCTGCAAACTTACTTTGTATTTTATTAGAATCAAATAAGTCATTGACTTAACAGTTTCTGTCTATGTACTCACAGTGCAAGCAGAATATGACCTGGAAGAGATAAAGGGGGAAAAAAAAGAAAAAGAAATAATAGAAGGTGGATGACAAGCTGCTTCTTTTACAACCAAAGGTGCAGAGAGCATTTGCAATAAGCCAGGTAAGCAACAAACATGGTTGTTAGGGAATATTTATGACAGCAGGCACTGTGTAACATCACTGAAGCGTGCACAATGGGAGCAAGCTTTCTAGAAAATATATCTGCAGAACAGACATGCAGTTAGGTCTAACTATCAATCATCTGAACATGTGAATAAATCTACAGGCAGCGGTCCATGTTCTGTTAAAATGAACTTCTACCACACAGAAAACTTGCTGCCCAGTAAATAAGCCATGAGGCCACAGAAGCTAAAATACATTACACAAACTATCACAATAATAATATCACAACTACTATGCCAGCGAAAGCTTGAATATTTAGATTCTACAGAAACGAAAGTGTATTTACAATGATTGGTTATCTATACTAGTTAAGTTATAGGTTTAAGATCCCATCCCATTGAAACAATCAGATTTTTGCACATTTGGGTTTTTATTTCATTTTATAATTCACATTCTTTAAATCAGTGCTTACTGATGCACAAGAGCACATCTATATGGACTGTTTAAGTCTCCTCTCCGCTGGAAGTGTGCGTGTAACTCCCATTAATGCTAATGGGCATAAAGCACACGCATGGAGGAGAAAATAGACCCCTCACTGTGAAAATAAATGTGTTCAGTTATTTTCAGATGTGATGCCAAAATCAAACAACTAAAAGTACATAGTCAAAGGAGATAACACTATATAGCCTAACTGAAAGTGTCACCATTATTTTTAACTCCCTGGTCATGGACCCTGCCATGTTCTTCATGTGTCTGACATTTCTTGTGACATAAAGACCATGACTGGATAACTTATTAACATGGGCCAAATCCTGAAGTCTTGCACAAGTGAAAACAGCCCTGATCCCACACTCCTTACCTTCACAAAGGATGCAAGGTTAGGCCTTATGTCTTACGTTTTTCGCTTAGGTCATATGTTTTCTTTTTATACCATATGGGTTAATAGCAGCAGTAAACTTTACTGCTCTCTAGGATAGTTCCTTAAAACCGTGATGAATCTATCAATGTAAAAATTCCTGCCACTTAATTTTTTCCTTAATGGTTGATAGCCTGATGTTTTCTGCTCTGATCAAAATTCACAGAGTCAATGCTGTCTAAGAAACAGATAAGAAAAAATGTTTACCTAGTAAGGTGAAATTCAAAGATACCGTGGTGTATTAAAATACAAATACAGTATTTTTTTCTTCTGATGGAACCTGTGCTTTATGAGTTTACAGCTGATCTAACATGACATTTGGTACAGTCACAAGAAAACAAAGGTTTTTAAAAGGGTGTAGTATAAGTGGAGCATTAATGGTTTTGGTGAGTGTATTTAGGGTCTTTGTAAAGTGGCCTGCTGACTTTGTAATGCAAGTAATCACATCCATCTTCCCAAATCAGGGAGATGCACCTTCAAATAAGTGGATGCTACTGAGTTATCAGCCAGGCAGAGATGAGTTCTCCCAGTGATGAGGCCTTTTCAGAAGCTGATGTTGTAGGAGACGAGAAGAGTGCTGTTGCTGAAAGGTCAACTATCACAGCTCAGTGTCAGGATTTGCAACACTGGTGGGTCAAATACGAAAGTTAGCTGCTGCTGGGTGCTGTACAGTCCAGCTCCCAGTCCCCTGACCCCAGCCACATGCTCACTCATCTACTCCCACATGAGTCAGTTCATGGAGAAAAACAGCCCAGAGAAAACAAAACAAACAAACAAATAAATAAATATTGCTCTACTGATCTATCTCCCTCTGCACAATGAGAGTGATGACAAGCACTGCTACCTGCACAAAAACTGGGCAGCAAGGGATGTGGCTAGAGATGGCTGGCAGGAAAAGAACCTCTCCTTTTAAACTGTCAGACCAACCCCATCAGATCCCAGAATCAAACCCCTACAATAAGGACAGTCAAAGGAGGACCCCAGCTGAGCCAAAAAACTGGCCAGTGCCCGCACAGAGAAGTAAAGAAAAATCCTGAAAGGCTGCCATATTTCTGTACCAGACACTTCCAAAAGTGCACGTGCACTGTGAGCCCCTGTACCTGTGCCTGAGGACAGCTAAGGACGGAATCTCCCATCAAAGAGCTCTTTACAGACTGGCCCACAGGGTTAATGACCCAAGAGGCTGCTACTCACTGCCCGTGCCCTTGGCTCCAGGTTCTTGATCTGCGAAGCATTTCTGCATCTCACTTGAGGTTTTCTAGTGAGAACAGTTGGGCTAGAGAATACATGAGCACCCTTCTCTTTTAAACCAGAAAAAGGCACTGACAACACAGCAGCCCCAGCAGTGTTGCAGCCCAGATGATCTCTCCGAAATTTCATACAGGAATTACTGCAGAGACTGATACAGGCAACAAATTAATGAGCTCCTTCATTCATTACAGAACAGGAGGAGGGTTGGCAGTGCTCTGTCAGCTGCCATGTGGATGGATATCCATCGGTTTACTTAAGCACATACGGAGCTGAGCTGGAGACACCGAGGCTCTGCGTGAGCAGGGCACACAACATCCCTGAAGCAGAGCCCCTTATGTAACACGGAACTGGACTCACACAAATCCCTACTGTTGAACGACTCTGTTTTCTTTTTCAAGTAATAGAAGCCTGTCTTTCTTTTTTATTTGAGTGTATCACTATGACTCATTTTGCAAGATGACATCTTATTATACAGAGGAAAGGTCAAAAACTTCAATATTGTTACTTCTGCATAGAACACTATTTTCTTCTGGGTGAGCTTGCAGGAGTAAATAGTCCTGTGAATGATTTGGTGTATGATATGCAAAAAGAGACATTTCTACAGCCCGTCTAGACTCCCAGACAAGATCAGACTGCGCTGTCATCAAAGACATTTCCACAGCCTGTTGTATCACTTGAAAGACAGAACAGTCATGCAAAAATGAAAAATAAATAAAAACAGCTGACCTGCCAGTGTCACAGTGGAAATCTGAGCACAGCAACCTTAGATAATTTAGAGATTATGCTAACAATATGTCAAGAAGTTTCAGCAAACATTTGTGAGGAAAGACAACTCCTGCACAAGTGAATGAAATCCAAAAACATGAGTCATGCACAAGCAATTTTGCTATGGGCCATAAAATCACTTTATGAGAGCTACAGATAATTCTGTATGCATTCTATAATGTTTCCCTACTGTGTAGAGATGGGTATCTCAGTATCCTATCACAGATAATGATGGAAAACAAATTCTCTACATAAAGGCTGATTGCTCAGAGATTCACCCTTACCCGTTCCAAGGGATTGTAATGCTGATGGAACACTTTATACTGCATCATCAACAAAGAGTTAGATTCATCACTGCCAAGCACACTGCAGTTTAGATGCTTGTTGTAAGATGTAGCAGGGTGAATTGAGAGCAGCCTTAGACACAGAATATGCATCCTGATAGAGTCTATCACGCATGCACCTACCATCCTTCAAAAGGACATCTCTCATTTCCTCCTGTTAGTACTTTTGCATGCATGCAGACATATGAAGCAGTATCAAAAGAACAGATGCATTCTGTACATGTCACGCTGACAAAAATTTACAGCCAGTCATGAAATAAGAGATACTGGAGTATAAAAGACGAACCCTTCAGGACCAGCTTTAGAACAGCACTGCCTCTTTTTGCACCCCAATTTTTTCCCTTTATGTTCTTTTAACTTTTTCCAACTGTACCCACAGAACCATTATAAAAAAACAGTTTGAAAAACACTGGAAACTTTCAAAAGAGACTTCTCACATGAGACTTTAACAAGTTAACTCTTTTGCAAGGTAGCTTTACAACTAACACACTGTTGGCAACCCAAATTCAACGAGGACTCCACTGAAAGAATAAGACAGATTTCTTTCTTAAACTTGGATGTGGCAGTCTCCAGCGTTGAGCTTAAAAACAAACCAAACCAAAACAAAAAACCCAACAAAACAAAAAACCCACAGAAGAATCCCAAAAGAAGATACCTCTCCAACATCATAGACCCATATGCGGCCTTCTGAATCACCAACTGCTACCTCCTTCCCAGCCTGGGCCCAGCGGACACGGTTGAGGGCAGACGCTCCTTCTATGGTGACACTGGCTGTGGGAACCTGTTGAGACAATAGGAACAGGAAGGACAATAAAATCACACTGCCTACAAACCCAGGGGTCAGTTTTGAATGTCCCAGATGAGTCAAAGTCTCTTGGCATTGCTGGAAGAAACAAACAACTCTCATTGGAAGGAGAAAAAAATCCCCGAAAGGGTTCACTGTTTCTTTGATCAGATGTGGTAAAAAGAGAAAGAGACTGCTAGGAATGAACAGTAAAGAGCTGTAAATGAAACCATTTTTTCCCCCCTTAGCCCTGGAAACATGCAAAACTGCATCTGCTTTTTTTTCAAAAGTCACTAACATGACCAAGAACCAACTTGAGAGAAGGATTTGGCTTCACTCCTACCCTGGCTTCTGACTCAGGCCCAGATAACCTGACGGTGAGCAAACACATCCCTGTATTCATGCTGACACAGCCTTTGAATCCATACTCATCTCTGTGGCTAGATGCAGAGGCTGAAACTTAGGTATTATATCAGAAAAGTCCTGAGCTAATCACTTTAGAGTGAGGACATGGTAGAAGTGAGAACAGCTGAGCGGACGTTTTGGAACTCCTACAATGTATTCCCACAATTCTCTTTTACATCCCCAGGACATTACTTATGCTTTAAATACACCTGGATGCTGCCTAATTCCTAACCCAGCTCCCTACCCCAAGTCAACCAACTCAACAGGTGACCCACAAGAATACATAAGGATTCTGGTTAATGTGTGGGATGAATAAAGCAATGAACACGATCTTAAGAAAAGTATTTGTAATCTATGCTGGAATGAGGGCATCAAAAGATGCTGCAGGAGGAAGGAACTGTGTGGGTGTTTGTCCCAGTTAGGTGGATCGCTCAGTTGATTTAGGTCACCTCATATGACAAATGACGGTAACCTGCAAGCCTACTAATGCTCCACCCAGCTGCCTTTAATAGGAGAGAACCTGCCTGAGCAAGGAGCCTGGAGCTTGGCATAACCGTCTTCCAAACAAGGCTTTTTAGTTTCAGTGCTTTTTAGGTCAAGGCAAATGGGATAGGATAGCTGCAAAAACAACTCCTCCACCAGATCCATCCGGTGGGAAAAGGTTTCGGTCACACTGTGAGATGACAAGGGAGTGTCCCAGGACCTACAAATGGGCACAGAATGGAGAGCAGTCCAGGTAAAAAGAGGTAGCTGGACAAGAACCGGAGTCCAGGCTACCCTGCGAGGAGTGACAGGTACTCCTTCTGTCCTCATTGGCAGCACAGTGCGGCAGAAGCAGGAAGAAAGCAGCATGAAGGTCATATTAAAGCCTGGTCTGAACACTGACAAACTGGCAAGATTAACAAAACCAGTATTTTGCTGACTTCATCTCGGTTCTCGGACTGTAGCTTTACATTTTTGTTGTGAGACAGGTCTAAAGATCCTGGAGAAAAACAATTTAAAGATGAACATTGCATAGCTCCCACGCCAGTCTCCTCCTCAGCCCTAATGCCTTCATGGTGTCGCACTAGAAGAGCGACAGCAGGAAGCCGAACCTTTGCAGACTTGCTGAGACTCTCGTTACAGCCGCAGCGTGCGCGCTGCCACGCCAGCAGCTGGACAAGGACCGGGAAGCAGGGCTGCTTCCCTTGACTCTCCCCCCTGGAGGCTCCCTGCTCCCTCTCACCAACCCTGACACCAGGCTGCAAAACCAGCTGGCATCTCAAGCACAACGATTCTGCCACAGCTAAAGCGCCACCTCGGCAAAGGGCTTCATGGTAGTGTCCTGAGCCCCGCATGAGAAATGCAAGAGGATTTTGTTTGCAGAATGATGTAGAAATAATGCCGGATACCAATCAGAAAGCAGATACCACCCTCCCCCCCTCTAGGAAGTCATTCAAATGCAAATAACTACTGGACTCATCTCCCCATTGTGCAAGGCCTAGGTCCTGTCCAAGGCAGTATTACCCAAAAAAGCTGGCATGCACTAACTCCTTGTCCCAAGTCTGTTACCTAAGCAAGAGTCAATGGCCTTAAGCTGACATGGACTCATTGATCCATGATAAAAATCACAGTAGAAAACAAGCAAGTTTGACTGCTGCGATCACAGATTTCTGAAAAAAAAAAAAAAAAATCCAGCCAAAATTAATTTCATAACATTTGGAAATGGTTTTTTTCAAACAGCTAAATGCCACATTTTAGAGGACTGAGCCACTAACCAGCTATGTTTCTCAGAAAACTACAGATCAAAGATATGAGTTTCATGTACAAATATACAGTGTATATTTAGGGCATTGACTTTTCACAAAATCTTTCAGGAGGCTGAAATACATAACTCTAGAGCTGGGGTTTGGTTTAGGTTTTTGTTTTTTGGGGTTTATTTTTTTTTGTTGTTAATACAGCATTCTTTCAGTGTTCCACATAAAAATAAGCAGCACAAATGCCGCAGACACAAGACACAACCCATGCTTTTTTTCAAAACCCGGTGGTTTTGAAAAATCCTGTTACTAATCCACAAAGCTATCTAACAATACAAAAAGCAATAATGAAACAGTCTTTAAAAATCTAAAGAAAAAAACCTTTTCTCCAGTGATATGGAGAGAAATATAGTCAAACCATAGTATCTTAAAATAGATTTGTCTGCTCTCGGTAGTGATAGTTTAAATTACACATGCCTATTTTAGATTTCAAGACAAGAATTTATTTGTAATGGTAGCATGATGTTTTTAAAATCACATTTGAAATACTTTATAAATTCTCTGAAGTTGGTGCTTGTCAGATTTTAAACAATTTTGAAATGAAATTTTAACAGATAACAGATTAAGAAAGATGCAGTCAGAAAAACCTGCATGATAAGAATATAGCTTTTTATTATTATTTTCATTGCCTATGTAGTGTCAAAAGCTGCTTGCAAATACATCTGTTACCTGTTTCTAGATATAGACACCATCCTCACACTTTAAAAGCCAAGGCACAGCATGCAATAAACCCGAGAAACACCCGAACGGGATATAACACAGAAGAAATAAGCGACTTTGAAAGTCACAGTTTCCTATCAATTCATACATAAATAAAACTGATCAATCACCTACAGATCTCCTACAACCTCGATCAAAAAATAAATGTTACGGACACATAGGTAAGAAATCAGCATTTGCTATCCTGAAGCTGTGTGCAAACCTCACTACACTGATCCCTAAAAATAATATTCAGTTTGCAAAGAATGATGGAGTAGGTAAGGTTTTTTTTCTTTTAAACTTTTTTTATATTAATTTATCAGATATAAAATAAAACGTGATGATTTTCCTTGCTATTACAAAAATAATTTCTGATATGCAGAAATAAACACGAAGTACACCAACAGCCTTGCAACTTTGCAATGAGATTTTGAAAATAATTATTACACTGATTAAATCCTTGGTACAGTCCAATGATCTAAGTTATTTTGATCAGAAAGCACCTAGCTCTCAGGAAAAATGTTTTCAATAAATACAGAGAGTAACACTGTATTTACAGAGAGAAACTCTGTTGCAATTCAAAAATTCGAAGGTAGCATATTGCAACTAAACCCAGGTGTTTTCTTAATTGATTTTCAAAATAATACCTAAATATTAATGTGGCTTATTCCCCAAATTAAACAAAGCCAGGACTCATTAATAGCAATCACATTTAGTTCTTATACAGAGATTTTTATCAAGAGCTAGCAGTTAAACATAGTAATAGACCTGTCATTTTCTACTGTCTTCACAAATACTTTGACATCACAGATCTGACATCTAAAAGTAGTAATGATCTAAAAAATAGGTGCTTCAAGATCTTATTACAAAGGCAGAAGTGCTGACAAGGAGTTTTTCCTAGCAAATAGCTGTGCAGACTTAAACGGCATAATCAATTACAGAAATCTTGAAAATTATTAGCTAATTACGACCTACCAGCTAGAGGGTAAAAGCAAACAACGATCACTTTCAGTTACGATGCTTAGAACTGTCTGCAGTTTTCTCTTTCAGAGATACTTTTGTTGCTTCTCCTGCATAACAAAACTTCACATCTATTCAGAATCTGCCAGTTTATCATTTATACGGATTTTTTAACTTGTTTCATCTGTGCTCAGTAAGGAAACCAAATGATATTTCTGTGTCCAGAGACCCAAATTCGATTCTCACAAAAATAAAAAGCTTGGATACCATGGAAATAATTCCAGTCCGATCCTTACACGAGAGCTGATTTTGACCTCTCGGAACGGAAATAATTTGTGAAATCAGGGGGTGGCCTTGCATGCAGAAAAAAAGCAGGATGAAGCTTGAAATTAATTCTTTTTTCTGATGTTCCTATATATTTATATGTAAACACACTGAAAACACGCAGCGGTTTGCTACGTACAGCCTTATTATTGATGGGAATGGGATCAAGCAGTCCATACTAATTTTTTGGAAAGAAATTATGGTCTCCTTGAGTAAAATGGCAAAACATCAGTTGATTTCAAGCAGAGCAGGATTTCAGCCCTGGTATTTGGGGGGAAAGGGTTTGGTTTTTTTTTTTTTTTCTTCTCAAAATGCTGGGGTTTATGCTCTGTGTTTAAGCCTGCATTAATGAGAACACCTGAAGGATATGTCCCTCCCTTCCCAAAATAAATTCTTAGGAGACTCCTCCTGTATATCCTCCAGCTGTATGTGCTCTAATTAAAAAGGCTGCACTGCTTCCTGCTCAGAGCACTTCAAAAGGCCTCACTGCTCCCCTTGACAGTGCAGTGCCCGGTGCTGGTTCCTCTTACCTGTCCATGCTTATTTATGGCAAGCACCACTCACTGGAAGCCATAAACTGCGCCCGTATTTTACTCTGACTGAAACGCAAAGCATGTTTATGTGAAAGGCATATTAATGATCGAACTAATCTTTAAAAAAAAAAAAAAAATTAAAAATAGGGTGTACGGAGGAAAATACTGCCTTTCGCTCTTCCATCTTCTCTTTTTCGGACATAAAAAAGAAACTCGTCAGCTAATACGTGACCTTTTGTTTTCTTACAGTCTGTTTGTTCTTAATTTTACATTGCATTAAGTAAAAACATGCAAGACTTTGTGTGGGGAAAAATACTTCCATTTTCGTGCTGAAAACTGATTACTGGCCATCTAAGATTGATCTCAGGTGATGACAGGTTTGCTGAAAATCATTTTTGGGTGAAACTCAAATCCAGAAAAAACAGTATCAATTTAAGTGTCTGGCGTTTTTAAAAATTTGAAATAATAGGAGGGAAAAAAACGGGGTTCGGCACATTCAGAAAGATACTTTTTAAAAAACACAGTGTTTAGTAGTCTCTTTTTACTTGCTAAAAGTGCTCTGATTAATCCTTTCTCACCAGTGAAATTCAAAGGCGAGACTTTTCCTTTCCAATGGTCCCCGCTATTTAGTTAATAGCGGTGAAAAGAAAACTTATTTGTTACTTGCGTTTGTGCCTTTAAGTTCCACGGCAAAGTTTAAAGACAAGGTGCGGGTGTAAAGTGCCAAATAACATGTGGGAGAGATGCCCTGTGCTTTAAAAGACTGAAGCGGGGCACCAAGCAACTCAAAGGCAGGGTGCGAGGGGAGATGCAGGGGCACACGCTTGGTTTCTGACACGCTGGAGGCACTGGCACGGGGCTTCCAAGTTACCATCCCCAGAGAACTTGGCGCAGAGGATAATAAATACAGTGGGAAAGGAGTCTCGCAGTCCAACACGAGCCTCGGTCCCCGCTGGCACTCAGTGGCGGCGTGGCCGGGCTGCCAAGGTGTGACCCCCTGGGTGAGGGCCGGCATCGCAAACCTGGCGCTTGGAGCGTCGTGCGCCAGAAACGGGGTGGGGGGGATAAAAAAAAAACTTCAGAACGGGCGCGGTTTAGAAGTGCACCTTAAAATAACAGAGGGGGAAGGAGCCTCCTCCCCGAGCCGGCACCGCGGCATTTAATTGCGTTGGCTTTCTGCC